>JAEAOA010000748.1:197500-265000 GCA_016746295.1 Potamilus streckersoni | reverse complement strand
GGATAGTTGTGCAGGATAAATATAGGTCTGATCATCAGTACCCAGACATTTTAGGTTATTGAATCTTAAATATGATGGTGTTTCCATATGTTTACTATGGGAGTTGAATTAGTACCGTGACTCCTACAACTTGAATCTAGTCAAAGACACGTCGCTAGACAAACTCTCTGCCTTGTGTGTGTGTGTGTGTGTGTGTGTGTGTGTGTGTGTGTGTGTGTGTGTGTGTGTGTGTGTGATGATAGATATTTAGTCTTATATAAACATTCTGATAAAATAGGTAGATTGATTTCAGTAACTATGATTGCAGGATTTATGACACTCGGAATATAGTGCAAGATGCACAAGTTTTACAAGACAGTGGAGAGGGAGTACAATGAACCAGTGGAGGGTAAAGTTACAGGTAGAAAATGGACAATTTAGTATAGAGTTCTTGCTTGTGCAAGTCATCAAAATTTCTATACACGTCTTGTGTTGATGACACTTCATAATTGATGATACATACAACTATGAGGTCATCCAACATTTTGTACAAAGCCTTTTGAAACAGGATTTCTGCGCCTGTTTCTCGGGTGATATATTTTAATCTCGCAAAAAAAACCTTTTGGACCAATGGGTTGCATATTTGCTTTCTTGAAAAGCTGTGCGTTGCAAAATATGCCTCAATTATCAGAGGGACACTTTTGTAGATTTCGAGCAAATTTAACGACTCAGGAAGAGCAAATAGTATTCAGTCTGTTGTGCAAAGGTTTATAATGACCGGGTATAGCTTTGTATTAACAAACGGCTCAGATTGAGCATGCATTCGAACTGAAAATTGCGTTTGACAAATGTCTTAAGTTTAATGTTAAAACTAAACTTGGCCTATTAAACTGGCATCTGCATCTAATGTTGTTGGTAATTTGAAGGCTCTAGTATTTCAGTTAGTTTATTTATTGTAAACTATCAAACTTTGAGTTGGATTATACAGTCAAGATTAGGAGTTTCGTGAATGCGTTTGCCAAATCTGATACAAATATTAGTACGGAACTTCCGGTTGAAATAATACATACTAATTATGGAATGCTTTTAAAATGTAGACTTGCAGTTAAGATGCAATCTGATTATACATTTTCATAAATATGTAAAATTTATACTGCAAGGAACAATGAAAGGTTTCATTGTCTATGAATATCAGTGGTGTAGCTGTACGTATTCTGATATTTGTGAAAGTGCATATTGTCGCCAAACTTTACAAGTGAAGCATGCTCCATAAATCAATCAGTCAATGATTTAGTAGACAACTTGAGTAGGTTCTACTATAGAGTTTTCATCGCTATCCTCTCATTAATTACCATGAAACTATGTTTATAAACAATTACTGAAATATATGTTACTCAGGAAGATACCCCATTATAAACACAAATATTAACTGTTTGGACCCATAATAAATATTTTGAATGACCTAAAGGAACAATATCAAACCTGTTTTTATGCATTTTAAATAAAGCTTTCATTTTGACATTCAAAGATATTTTCTCTGATCTATCTATCTATCTATCTATCTATCTATCTATCTATCTATCTATCTATCTATCTATCTATCCATCCATCCATCCATCCATCCATCCATCCATCCATCCATCCATCCATCCATCCATCCATCCATCCATCAATCCATCCATATATATATATATATATATATATATATATATATATATATATATATATATATATATATATATATATATGCATGCAGATAATATGTAATATAATTTAAAAAAAACATATATGTACCTTTTGGGAAGAATATAAATTTAATTTCTTAAGAACATTTATTTAATTTATAACATATACTTATTTAATTGATTAATTATTCTATTTTTAAACTCAATATAGACAAGATAATAAATTTTCGTGTGACAATCATTAATAATAAACTTGTAATACCAATTTCAAATTTTAAGGGTATGCTACCAAAGGGTATCAGATCACAAGTAATTTTACTATGTATTCTCTACATTTGTTGCTTAGTACTAAACTTTCCATTGTATTCAAATGGTAATAAACCACACAGTATTCTGAAGCACCTTCAAAGATTAACTCACGCTGAAGTTTTTGTCATAAATTATCCTTTTTTTTTTCTTTTTTTTTAGAGAGACTAGACTATGAACAAAGAAAGCTTCGTACATTGGGTCACAAATTTCCTTACCATCATCAGTGCCTCACTACACACTGTGCCCGTCGCCGACATACATACTATAATTCCAAAGTCCTAAAGAATAAACAATTACTTTTAAATCACCACCAATAATACCTAAATCTAATTCTGGTATTACCACCATGAGGAGACATGAAAACAAAAATGCTCAAAAAATAGACTGGAACAACATTCGTGGGTACGGAATCAGAACAAATGATTGTGATCTGATTCCATTTAATCAACATCTGTATCTGTCCTTTTTGTTACTTTTACAGCTCTAGCATTTCAGTTAGTTTATTTATTGTAAATTCTCAAGCTGAGGTGTTTCGTAAATACGGTACCAAGTCTGGCACAAATATAAGTACGAAACTTCCGGCTGAAATAATACCTATCAATTGTGGAATGGTTTTAAAATGTAGACGTGTAGTTAACATGCAGTCTGAAAATGTATTTTAATAAATCAATAAATAATATTGAAAGGAGTTTATTAAATGACGGAAGACAGGTTACGTTAATCTTTCAGGGGTCTTGTTTTATGCTCTCATATACTTGTTAAAGCGCATATTGTCGCCAAACTTTACACGTGAAGCATGATCCATAAATTAATCATCGTATAATGATAACAATCCTGCATGCTCATAAGTACATTAACCACGTCACTGAATACATTTTCAGTTTATGTGTTTGGCTTTCGTGGAAGCAAGCAAGCATGATGTTTTTTTCTTTGTTTTGGTGCTTAATTTTGAGTAATTTATCTTTCTCCATTCATGATAACACTGATTTCTATATCCTTAAACCATTTCACCTGGATTTATCGTCATTCACATGCATATTTTTATTTCTTAATTGCGGCATATATGTTTTGAAAACAAATGTAAATAAATAAATTATGAGATATACTGTAACACGAGTGCCGTGAAAAGCACATTATACTCATGGCCCGTGTTTAATAGTGTATTACAAATCTGCTTTTCAACGACGCTCGGATCGTATTGCTTGTGTTGGTTTCATGAGATGAATTAATTTTAAATGAATGTGTAAGGTTAACAGGTCTGTTATCATTAATATGCAAATTTAACAAAGTTTACATACTCGATAACCAGGCTTAATCAGTACCTTAATGACCAAATCTATTGCTGACACCTATTGGCGAGGAGATAAGCACTGTCTACAGGAAAGGTTTACATAGGCGTTATTACAGCACGCTTTAATGTTGAGACTAACGGCATGAATGCAACACAACGGTTTTACTAAATTTCTAAACAAATTCCACTAACTGAGATTGCTTTTATTGTTTGGTTTGGAGTTGAGCTTTTCAAGAACATCTGCAATTATTACAAATTAAAATAGTAATGCTATTATGCGTTTTGCTGGAATTGGTCTTGTTATATCTTTGAGGAACAACCGAGAATTTCCAAACATTTTAGGAATTCTTGAATTTATCTTCAATATTAAAACGAATCCAAAGTATACAGTTTTAAAACTAAATAGTTCCTTTCAATTATTTGTATTGTCTCTAGCTCTCACCAAAATCTTAATTCAGTTAGAAGTATCATATGCAAGCTGTTGTAAAACCACAGTTTGAGTAAACGATTGTAATCTTTTAGTGAAACCCCCGACGGGAGTTCTGGTCAAGGAATGCGGTCTGGAACTCAACTCACTGCGTAGAAACCATTATGTTCATTTGACTTATTATGACCTTGACATCTGACCTTTATATCACAAAATCTATGAGCAAACCTTTCACAAAGACTAGTTAAGGAATTTAGCCTAGAAGCCAACTTATTTTGTGAAATCTATTTATTTTGGAGGCACAATGACCATAACCTTTCACCTTTTAACATAAAATCAATAATTTGTCTTCATACTTTACGTAATCCAGACACTTTGGTCAAGGTACGTGGACTAAAATGTGAAAAACGTTTTTTCTTCTTCTCTATCAACAGTGACCTTGACCTTTCACATTTTGACCACATACTCGATAGGCTTTTTTCTTACCTAAAGTGCAAGTTATCCACATACTTTCTTGATGGTACATGTTAAGAAATGAAATGTTTGTCGAGAAATCGTTGTACTTCTTTCAGTACCAGTAACCTTCACATTGAACTTTTCGTCCACATTGCTAGACGTCCACAACGTTCAGTCCATTTCTGTAAAAAAGAAATAATGTTACTTTTCGGAAACTATTACCATTTCACTCACAGTAACAGATATACATCCAAATCAAAATGCTTTTTTTTGGCCAAAAGTGCAAGTCATATACAAAAGTGTGGACATAGCTTAGAGGATGTAGAATAAGCCAGTTTCTATTGGTGATTCCATAGAGTCATTTACGAAACGATCGCCTTATACTTTAAGTTAATTAAATTTGCCGAAGACATTGAAAAAATGAGAGGAGCGGTTATTGGACTAAAAGTTAAAGACAATAACATCATTTGGCTTTAATTTACCAGAAGAAACAACAAAAGGTGTTTCTTCCGAAATTAACCATAACGCAAAAGCAACAGAAGAAGCTAAAATGTTTGGATACGGTTGAACGAAAATTAAACACAGTGTCGCTCAGAGAGAGAGAGAGAGAGAGAGAGAGAGAGAGAGAGAGAGAGAGAGAGAGAGAGAGAGAGAGAGAGAGAGAGAGAGAGAGAGAGAGAGAGAGAGAGAGAGAGAGAGATTGGTGCCATTTTTAGTGAATGTTCTTGATTTTGGCATATAAATCATGTTATATTAACCTTTACCACATAGGCACTATTCCACCATGGATTCGAGGAAGCCTGTACCGAAACGGCCCTGGAATGTACGAGGTGGGCAACACGAAATTCAACCATCTCTTTGATCCCATGGCTATGTTCCAGAGATTCCATGTCTGTAAGTATTGACTGTTTCAATATTTCAGATAAATGTATTAGACTGAGTACAACCATAACACACAAGCTACACCTGAAGAATTTTGACCCCTCTAATAGATCATCCATTACAACCGAATCTCATTGATGAAATAACACAACAGTATGGTTTCATATGTTTTGAAGACAATAAGCAATGTCGGTGTAATCCTGTCCGAGATAAAATTGAATCATGGTCACTATAGCAGAGTCTCAGTCCATAAGCCAGTTGAACATAATAGAAAAAAACCTTACTCCATGAATATTCTTTGTAGTTGTTAAAATTGCAAATGCATACAGTTATATTAGTGATAAAAACAGTAATAGGATTTTTAAAAAAATCGGAAACTCTCGTACTTAAAAATGAATGACCGATGCTACATAATCTTGCCTTCTTGATTCCCTTTTTCAGCTTGGAATTTCAATATATTGCGACTTCGAAAGTATCTTCCTAATATGTCTTCGTCGAATAATTCCAGTACCAATTGACCTTCAGTCTTGCTTATGTAATAATGTTAATCGGATGTTGTTTTCTTACAGCTGATGGTAAAGCCTACTACCAATGCCGTTACTTTAGAAGCGACACCTACAATAGAAACATGGCTGCCAACAGAATTGTCGTAACAGAGGTTGGGACGGTAGCCTTCCCAGATCCTTGTAAAAACATCTTTCAAAGGTTATTAACAAAATGTTGCCTTTTATAAAACAATTTCTCCATACGTTGATGGATATTGAAAGTGTCAGTTAACACATGGTGGGAACTAGGCCTGTTTTAGGAAAGTTCATGTGTTTGGGAAAGTTCCTGGATACTTAATTTAACTTAAGCAGACTGTAGCAGTTGAAACCGCCTTTAGGTGCCTTCATTGTTTTAAAAGGTGTTTTAGTCAGTGGAAAAATATACTTGCATCGTTTTGTGCTAGTGCTTTGGTCAGCAACGAACTTCCAGTAAGTAGTAAGCGCCATTTCACAATTAGATGTAAAACTACTAGTGATATTGACGGAAGCTGTTTTCAGTGCAATGAGGACAAAATTAAAAATTTGGTTAGTTTTTTTTTATGCAGACTATTATTCATCAAAACGGCATCCCTCTTCTCTCCCTGTAAGCCGTCTTCCGCGAGCCAAATTTCTTGGTCCACACCATGCCTTATCAATTTTAATGCAATAACTGTGTACTGACAACTCTATTAAACGGCCGAAATATTTGGTGTTAGTGTCTGGTTAGGCAAGTTTTGTTATAAAATCGAATTTCATCAGAGTACCAATGCAGTTTTAGACGTATTTGCATGATGACGTAAAACTAAAAGAATTCAAAATATTTCAATTCTCAATTCTCTTTTGAATCTTTTATTTATCTGTCATTTTAAAACTGAACTATTTTTCTCAGAAAAGAAAATGTCGTAAATAATTTTCTAGAAGTCGATACCGATTTAAAGAATCAGACCGAAAATTCGACTTTTTCTTTATTTGGTATTAAAATAGCTGATAAAAAATAATTACAATGTCTTTTTATGGTAAATGATGCAAAATAAATCGCCAGTGGTCAAGAAAGCTCAGTCTCTCTGTTTGTCTGTTGCTTTTTCTGTAAATCTTCTAGAGGAAAAATAACAACTCACCATGATACACACAATTAAGCAACTAAAGAAATCGGCGATAGCTTGTGTAATATGTCAATATAAAACTAAATAATGAAAATTGTTTGGTCCAATCCATAAGGAATTTAACGTAACCGGATTAGATATACCACCCAACACTTGCAATTATAATATTGAAGATAAGCAAACAATAGCTATGTATTTATTTGTTTGTTTTAGATTTTTGTCCTATTTTCAACCAAATGACCAGCCTAGAGACAATACGCTCGTATCATTTTATCCAATGAAGGATGAGCTGTATGCATCGACGGAGACTGATGCTATCCACAAAGTGGATCCGGAAACTTTGGATTCCTTGGGAAAAGTACGAGTTCATTTATGACATATGGGTACCATTTCTTGCAACGTCGATTAGTGGTTAGATAAACGAAAAAAAAAAAATAAATGAACTAAAGTGTCTGAATTTTAAAAAAATGCCTTAAAGTTTATTGGATTTTTCTCAACTAAAAGTCTATACAATTTTTTTAGCCGGAAATGATTTCAGCTCTAGTTATTTTTAGAACTTATTTTGTTTATGTCGACAATTTTTTTAATAGCAGATATAAAACTATCCAATCGCACATAACTCAAGCTTTAAATCGGTATATTTGGAACCTTTTAACCAAAGCTACATAGGGGTGTTCAGCTCGCAGCCGTTGTTTTTGTTAATTGCTTTTCATACGGCAAGTTTATCATATGTAATGATCACGTAATAGTTAAAAATTTAAGATCCACAACATAGATATTATTCGTTCTTTTCAACCTCACATTACTGTTGTTACTTCACTGCATGCAACACCATTTTGAGGATGTTGCCACTGAGTACATGTTTACCAACAGCTAACTTGTATATCCTAGGTGGAAATTTCAAAATACGTTGCTGTCAATATGGCCACTGCACACCCGCATTGGGATAGAGATGGGACACTTCACAACATCGGCTACTCCTTTGCAAAGGGTCCAAAAGTCTGTTTGATTAAATTTCCACCTAAAGGTTAGTGTAGTTTTCTTTATTATTCAAGATTTTAATTTTGTTTATCGGTTTGTCATAGAGATATTGATGGATTGCCATTGAAATGTATATCATTGATAACTATAATCTAACTGTAGAAATCTTGAATATTTTTAGCTGTGAATGTGAAAGCTAACGTGTTTAAGTATGAATTACACTGTTAAAGCATTTTACATATGCGTTTAAGTCAGTTTTGTGTATTCATTTCATATTGCACCACAGTCTGATTAAAATTCTTAGATCTACCTATAATAAGTAAACGTTTTATACATCGCTCTGAGACAATGCTCTGCTGACCCTTGTGGTTCGCCAATACAATGGCAGCTTTCATGTTCTTAAAGTGAAAAGGTCATTCGGAACATAATAACAGAACTAACATGAAATGGAACGTTTAATTTTTATAGAATCTTACAGAATTCCAGACGTCACTAGAATAAGCATTTTTATCGCTCTCTGCCAGTTGACCATTATGGGGCAAATTTTGATAGTAATCGTATTTTATTATGCAATATCTGGAGACGACTAAACAGGGATGTTGTTTTACTTCTGTTTATTTATTCTCTTTCTTTTATAAGACTTTACATATATATATATATATATATATATATATATATATATATATATATATATATATATATATATATATATATATATATATATATATATATATAAAGAATACAAATCATATGGCGAATAACAACCCTTTCAAGCGCACTGGATCCACCAAGGGATCACGTGTGTCAGGGATTGATTAAGATAGATGAAATAAACTGACGACGAATAGTGCGAAACTAGTAACTAACTAGCCTGAGAGCTTTCGACTTTTAATGAGTCTTTTTCAAAGGCAAATACAAAACATATACAAAATAAACAAATAAACACAAAAACGTTGTTTGTAAACCTCTACATGGTTGTCTCCACATGAGTTAAAGCTATAAATACAACCAGCATGTATAGACTTGTTGCGAATACTGAAAACGGTTTATAATTCCCTAAAAGTCTACAAGCCAATGCGACATCTATTACTTTTTTTGTACATATATGTAACGCGGATTATATCCCGGATAATATATATATATATATATATATATATATATATATATATATATATATATATATATATATATATATATATATATATATATATATATATATATATATATATATTCAGTAAGATTGTACAACTCCTGAGCAATCTAGAATTTAATATTGAAATGCTTATGAATAAGAAAAGATTTTACCGTTCATTCACAATTACAATATGAGTTATGTGTTCATACACAAAAAATTCTCAAAGTGGGTTCAATGGTAAAACAGAAGAAGCAAAATATGCAAAATTTTTTATGGTTTGTCTCAGTAATGATAAACAATTAAGAAAATAAAAATAAATAAATGAATAAATAAAAACACAGCTGATTTTGTTTTTGCAATTTAATCAATGAAGCTCTTTAACTTTATTTAGCCAGACCCGAGGACGATTTCCCTCAAGGAAAGGTCGTGGCATCACTATCACCCTGTAGCAAGTTCAGCATCAACTACTTCCACAGCTTTGCCATGACTGAGAACTACTACATCTTTGTGGCACAACCTTTGTATATCAACCTACTAAAGGTGCTGGCAGCACAATTTCGGGGTGTACCTCCAATTTCCGCTATTGAATGGTGGCCAGATATTAAGGTATTTTCTTGGTATTGGAGTATATGTGTGGATATGTCAGTAATTCCGTACTTTCGTGACTGCGCAAGTGCTTATTTATTTACATATAATCTGATAAACATAAGTAGCTTAGTATCAATGAATGTGTTTTTATCTTTTTGAAATTAAGTTTTATATAACCTATTCAACTCTTTCCTTGAAGGGTATCTGTATACCTCCCAACAGTTCATTTTCGTGTAGTTCCACTTACAGTGTGCGTGCATCTTGGGGTTAATATGCTTTTGAATCATAACTATCCCCACCAAAACCCAAGCGTGAATGCAACATAGAAGAGATTGTACATGAAATGCCAAAATTATGTCACAGCTTCTTTTGTCGTTTCCTAAATATTACTTATAAACATTCATACCCATGTTATATTTTCAGCTTACTTTAACTCTTTTATAAACTTTGCATTTGATGTTAGTGCATTTTTTTTTTTAAAAAATGTTTTGCATATTGAAATCTGGTTACTGTCAGTATACCCGTTTTTGTAAAACAGCTTACAAAAATAATCTCCGCGTCTTATTTCCTATAACGTATGACCTATGGTCACCAGTCATGGCTAAGTAAGTATATACAGCCTTATTAGCAAAATAAATGTTTTATACGGAATAAACGACAGTATTTTTCATTAAAATCTGAAATCATGGTTTAAAATCTAAATATCTGAAACCTTGCGAAGGATTAAACCAAAGCCACTGGATGTACATATCCACCTCAAGTCCAACATGGTTGTCATCTGGGTAATTTGGGTATTGAAGTTTGACCTGAATAAAAAAAAGGATTATATTAACAGCGTCAGAACTGATGGCTAGTTGTTGTTGTTGTTGGGCTTAACGCCATTTTTCAGCACACGATAGGCTATTCATAGCGGCCAGTATTAATGGTGGAGGAAGAAACCGGGAAATCACCGGAAAGAACCACCGATCCACGAGAAGCTACTGGCAAGCTTTCTCACATATCTACATTCGCCGAATCCTAGACTCGAACCCACGCAGACAGAGGTGAGATGGCAGTGATCCGTAACGGACAGCGCTTTAGACCACTAGGCCACTCGGGGCCCCCTACTGATGGCTAGTGTCCTAAAATTATCTATATTTTATAATTATTTGTTTTAAGTCCCTTCACAAGTGAGTTATAAAAGCTAGTATGTGATTCTATATGAAACGGAAATCAGCTTGTGGTGCTAGTTGTGTTACATTAGATATGAGTTTAGAAACCTGTTGTCTCCTTAGCGAAATATTGGTATGTAACGTGTTGAAGCCAGTCAAATAGTTTGGAATAAACCATATTTATACGTACAAACCTTGATAATATAATCGGAGATAAAGCCCAGATAACGAATGTGCAATACATATAGTATAAAGCCCAGATAAATACTGTGCAATGCATATAGTATAAAGCCCAGATAAATACTGTGCAATGCATATAGTATAAAGCCCAGATAACTAATGTGCAATGCATATAGTATAAAGCCCAGATAACTAATGTGCAATGCATATAGTATAAAGCCCAGATAACTAATGTGCAATGCATATAGTATAAAACCCAGATAATTACTGTACAATGGATATAGTATAAAGCTCGGATAATTACTGTACAACGGGTATAGTATAAAGCCCAGATAACCAATGTGCAATGCATATAGTATAAAGCCCAGATAATTACTGTACAATGGATATAGTATAAAGCTCGGGTAATTACTGTACAACGGGTATAGTATAAAGCCCAGATAATTACTGTACAATGGGTATAGTATAAAGCACAGATAATTACTGTACAATGGATATAGTATGAGGCATGATATCATTTTCCATTGCTACAGCTAAGAGAGCAAACGTGTTGCTTTGCAATACATCCCATAGTATTACGCACAAAATAAATCAGTGATATCACGGGAACTCAGCTGACGGCAGTAATCTAAATTTGACTATTTCATATTCCTATTCCTTTTCTGTCTTACTTGTTTTAAAATGATTCCATCAATAATCTGATAAGACAGTTTTATCTCACATTTTACCACAAATGATACCATTTAAATTGAAGTCATACTTGACCCGTTTCTTTGATCGGAAGGATAATCACATATCTTCTTATTTAATAATATCTCTCTCTCTCTCTCTCTCTCTCTCTCTCTCTCTCTCTCTCTCTCTCTCTCTCTCTCTCTCTCTCTCTCTCTCTCTCTCTCTCTCTCTCTCTCTCTCTCTCTCTCTCTCTCAAACACGAAGGTATACAGCAAATAGTTGTAGACTTTACATTTGCTTTTATTTGTGGGTACCATTTTCCAGAATTGCAACATACCACGAATTCTAGTCATTCCTAGAATACATATCCGATCCCGCAGATAGGAGGCCGTTATATCCATTCAGCTATATCGCTGATTGATTTGTTTTAGCAATATTTTCTCACACTGTGTATTCTTATTCTACAAGCAGAATACCTTTTTCATTAACTTTCTGTTTTATTCATGTGCAATTATTTGTTTCTCATTTTATTGGAATTAAATATAGTTATTTATTGTATTTCCTTTGAAGATAGTTTAATATCTAGTGTTTTTTGTCTGTATTGTTGGTGGTTTCTAGGCTTTAAACTCGATGTATGAGGAATAGTAAACATTATTACGTTGCCAATTGTAGACTTTATTACGTTGTCAATTGTAGACATTGCCAATTATATACATTTTTGTATGCACCCATTCAGAACAACGGCTACATTGATTCAAAAGGGACGTACTGATTCATCCCAATCGTTCGGATAAGGCTAACCCACGCCTGCTTGCGTTTTTTGATTATTTTTCATTGGACTATTTCCGGCCTGAAATGACAAGCCAATGTCATAAGACGGTAAAAAGTAAAATATTGTTCTCCCTATTAGCTAGCCAGCGACGTCATTTGCATGAAGGTAATGTCATTCTTATAACGTTTTCTTTGGAATATCTACCATGAACGATAGTGAGTGTTCAATACCTTCACATCAGTAAGGTGTATACAAGTTTTAAAAAATAAACTTTTTTAATGCGTCCACAGATTGTGCTTGATAGTTATCTGTAACAGAGTCGAGCGCCATTGTCAGAAAAATTAGTCAAATATTAAAATGTGCGGTATTTCAATCATCGTTGTATGTTTAGAACACATCCTTTTCTTTCATTCCAATTAGAGTTTAGTCACCTTGAGTCTATGAAAGAGACTTATTTTACCGGTACCCTGTTTTAAGTTTTCTTGACACAAGGAAGCTAGTGAAAGAAATTCGGAACAAAGTACTCAACAGATTTAGTCATAGTGTTGTACAGTATTGTACTTTGCAGATGGTTCAAATTTATAGCAGACGAATTTGCCAGATTTTTTTACTGGCTATTTTAAAAAGACCTTTGCATGTCTTAGGTATTGTTAAAAGAACTTTAAATTCTATTTAGATTGGTACATGATGGTGTAATTGGAGTTATAAAGTATACAGCTTGGCTTTATTTCAGATGTGCACGCATTAAAAACTGCTAAACCCGCTTGATCATTTTCACTTCCTGAACTTCTAATGTAATTTGTTAGAAAATTAGCCAGTAATGTTTCTAACTATTATTTATTTTATAATGCATTCAATGTACTTTCAGAAATCTGATGTTACTGACTTTGATGATGTTAGTTTTCCCTATTTTAATAATTGCTAATGTTTGTGTACTGATGACTACTTCAGGATGATATTTTGTAACACATGTTTAAGCCATTTTGATTAGCTGCGTACTTTGATCATGCACAACGTGCACAACTACAACATGAAAACAAATTTCAACCACGATGCATAAAAACAGTGTACAGACAAGGTGAGATTCCCTCTCTTGTTACATGTTGCAAATGCAAGCAACTTCACCTCACACCTGCTACTCTGTCAGCAGTACGTAATATCTGTATAGCGCCCCTATCCAGACCACATCGGTATTATTATTGGGTGATTCAAATTTGATTGAAAAGCAAAACATTTCAGTCGCAAGCATCTAAGTAGTCATGCTGAGTAATTTCCATGTTTTGTACTTTATCAAGCTTTCGAAGGCAGGTAAATCTTAATAGCAGTCCACATTCCCATAATGCCTAAATAGAAATGATTGGTTATGGGAAAACCGGAACTAACCCACATTGTTAAGACGTATTTAAGAACTCTCAGAGTTTCGCTAGATTTAATCTATTGCTCATTTTGCTATTGGCGAAAATATCTCATCAAATTCATGTGTTGTCAGTGAAATTGTTATAACGTAAAAACATTCACATTCTTGAGGACAGTTTAGATTGGCGCATGTTTATATGCAAGGTGAAACTTTCTTCGCCAAACGAGAGGATGTGTGAAACACAAATTTTGCTTGTACCACCAGGCTTTGGTTTTCCCAAAGTTCCGAAAAGTGATTTGATTGGCCTTTGAAATGGTATGACGTTAAAAGTCTATTTGATGATCAGATGACGTCATGTTTCTTGTAAGCATGCACAGATCTAATGTCTGATTGAATGGACAGATGCATGCCTGATACAATTGACAGATGCATTGCCTGAAGGCATATATAGATTAATTGCCTGATAAAATTGACAGATGCATTGCCTGATGGCATAGATAGATGAATTGCCTGATAAAATTGACAGCTGCCTGATGGCATAGATAGATAGATGCATTGTCCGATAGAGACAAGTCTCTCTCACTGGAGTCTGTATAAAACCAAATAATGTTAAAATTTGCCATTTGAATCTTACCATAGATGTTTTACATACATGATCGCAAGAATGTATATATATATATATATATATATATATATATATATATATATATATATATATATATATATATATATAAATTTTAAAGTACATGTCAATGTAAAAGTTCATTCTATCAGTAACTGCAATCACTGAAGAGTTTTACCAGACTATCGTACGGCGGAGATATCACAGAGCCATGTGAGAGTCTGGTTGAACAAGGTTATATCGGATGTAATTTTGTAAGAACGGAAACAGCCAAGTTAATGTCGATCAATATAATATACATTTGAAACATAATCTTCTCTTTCCGATGCGAGTCGAAGAATTTGTAATCTCCGCAAGACCGAGAAATAATTGTAGTGATATTTATAAAACTGGCATAGTTTTGGTGGACGAATAGTTGAATCTATGTGCAGATAAATTGTCCACATTAGAAAGAAAGGCACTAAACAGAAATCGATGACCTTCCAGCCATCGTCAAAATTCTTGAATTTCTGATTTTTAAAACTAACCTCAACTTATTCCATGACCTCATATTATAGGCTTAACGTACCTTGCAATTAGTGATGACTCATCAAGTCCTTGTGATGTTCAAAATATTTTAATATGACGAGGATACAAGAACAGGCTTGGTAGAAGTTTCCAATGACTATTTTTTTATATTTGCTATGCTTTGCTAGAATGAGGTAATTCAGACTGCTACGATATATTCAATCGGCATTAACTCAGGCTCTTCCATCAATGACTGTTAAAACACCTCAGAACTACTACGGTAAGCCACCATATCATATACATGTATCATGCTTACCAAATTACGTGAAGTGATCTTCGCACACCATCTTATACAGTTCCTTATCTCGACTGAGATATCTTGTTCTTTGTCGAATCATTATTCTCTTTTTTTTTAATATTACTGAACTTGCATAAATAATTTGATAAAAACATATGCATTTTTGACATGGTTATTTTTCGCTTAACTTACGGAGTTTTCAAATATTCGCTGCTAGCTAAAATGTTAAAAATTTTATATTTCGTTCCATTTTATACGAATCTGTCGAAGATTAAATAAAAACAAAAACGTGCGATAACATTGGCATTTAGAGAGAGGTGAGAAAGCGACCGAGGGTAGCTGTTTAAGAAGTTTGTAGAAAATATAATAGGTGTTAAAACACCTCCTAACTACTACGGTAAGCCACCATATTATATACATGTATCATGCTTACCAAATTACGTGAAGTGATCTTCGCACACCATCTTATACAGTTCCTTATCTCGACTGAGATATCTTGTTCTTTGTCGAATCATTATTCTCTTTTTTTTAATATTACTGAACTTGCATAAATAATTTGATAAAAACATATGCATTTTTGACATGGTTATTTTTCGCCTAGCTTACGGAGTTTTCAAATATTGGCTGCTGGCTAAAATGTTAAAATTTTATATTTCCTTCCATTTTATACGAATCTGTCGAAGATTAAATAAAAACAAGAACGTGCGATAACATTGGCATTTAGAGAGAGGCGAGAAAGCAACCGAGGGTAGCTGTTTAAAAAGTTTGTAGAAAATATAATAGGTGTTTCAACTGCGATATAGGTGGTGCTCACCAGTTATTATGTACTTTTGAGAGAGTGATGTAAGTAAGGTGAAGTTGTTTGCATTTTAAACATGCATAGTGGAGAGAATGTTGGCATACCTATATACTACTTTCATGTAATGTGGCTGAAATATCTTTGGATATTGTACTTTTGGAAATTTTAAATGACCTTTGGACATTGCTAACTAAAATGATTGCTAACTTGTGCTCCAAAAATCAACGTGAATTTGTATAAAGTGCACTATCCTTGGCAGCTATTAAAATATGGAAAATGAATTTTGCCAAACTAGACAATACCAGCTTCTAAAAGTGCAATGAATGAATTACCAAATACATAAAATGTAAAAAAAAGTTACGGCTCTATTTTTTTTTACAATTTTCCTCTGAAGTTCGAGAAATGAAAATGAGCAAGTAGAGCTAGCCCTTTTTTGAAAGGTGCACATCTGGAGTAAGGCCAAGCTGTATACTCTCTAACCCATATTACACCCATCAATCATACATCAAAATAAAGGGAATGAAAGGTTCTTTGAACAATACCTAAGATATACAAAGTCTCTTTTAAATAGCTAGTATAACTAGTGAGGAAACCTGGGAAAACTCTTTTTCTTTAAATTTCTAACCTTATGCTAAATACGAAACTGTAGAACGCCACCATAACATTTTCACGCTATTGTGACGTCTTTGGCTGTTTCTGTGACGTAGTGCCTTTTAAAAGAAGTTTGTGCTGGAATGAGGTTAGCACACATATTATAGGCTTTTAGTATTTTATTACAGAATTTACTACTGCAAATATCCATTTTACACGACCCGCTGGTTCATCAAATACTTGCATGAAAAACTATTATCCTTAATTTGAAGACCCAATGGAAAAATGATCTGTTATAATGACAATATAACCCGTTTTTCAAATCATCGAATTTAAGTACATATGAACTAGTCGCTTTTAACAAAACTTGAAATTTGATACTCACAAAAAATGAATTCGTAAAATCTGAATTTCTCTTTAAATGAAAAGGCCAAGTTCCGTATAATCCGGAAGAGCAATGGAGAAGAGGTCAGTCCAGACGTCACCTATGAGGCAGATCCTTTCATGGTATTCCATCACATCAACGCGTACGAGGACAATGGTAATTTCTAGAGTCAAAATAAGATTCTAGCAGTCATCCAATTTACAGTAGGAAAGCTTTTAAAAACTCATCGATTGTTCTTTGGAGTGTTTCCATTTATTGGGCCCTTTGCAAATATTATTTCAAGAGTCCCTTTCAATGGTAGGGTTAACTCTTTAAATTAACAAAACATTATTGCAAAACAGAAAATAATTCGAAAATGCATTAAGAAATACTTGCTCATCTTACCGTAAGCTATGGATGGTCTCTACGTCTTGCGTATGTCCTCTGTCCACTTTCATTCAAAAACCACTGGACAAATTTCAAGCATATTTTGTAGAGAACATTCGGACATGACGTATGTTTAGATTATGTAAATGATGTCGGCCTTCCATCAAACAGGGGTACAACTGCAAAACATATAAGTTTTAAAATCGGAAATATCATAATGTAATAAAGGGAATTCAGTCTTATGTCGATCTTCCATTATTTATGGACCCATTACTGAACAGAGAATAAATAAAAAAAAGGTTTAAATGGCTTATTATGAAACGTCTCTCAACAGAAACTGACCGCATCTTTTAGAATGCATTACAAAAAGAAAACAAAGGGCTTTCAGACTTGTTCAGACAACATCAAATTGTCATCAAAATGACCGCCATTGCTACAAATAGATTACAAGTTTTTAAATGAATTAAAAATAAAACTCGTAGCGTAGTTGGACTAAATTGGAAATAACAGTTTTTGTTTAAGAAACTATTTAAAACATTATAAAGATGGGCGATCTCCCGTCAAATAAGTTTGCAGTTACTAACAATAAAATAACAATTAAAAGGGACCTCGTCTTAAAAAGTGATAAACATAATTTGACCAATTATCAGATAGATCAAAGTCATACACAATCATGCCAAGAATGACTGCTTTCATCATCATCGTCGTCGTCATCATCGTCATCATCATCATCATCATCATCATCATCATCATCATCATCATCATCATCATCATCATCATCATCATCATCATCAATCAACTAACCCAAGAGGTCGTTGGGGCAAGGCAGATGACTTTACAACCAATTCTCTCCATCTTTCCCTGTTCTCTACTGCTCTTTCGTGATTGTTTTTCATTAAAATATAACACTAAAAGCATATCAGGAGATCAGTCCAAATTACAGCAACATACTACTACATACATCATTTTTTTTCAGAACATATTGTCATTGACCTCTGTGCATTTGAAAACAAGGATGCATTCGAGTATGTGAATCTCAAAAATTTGCAAGGCGACCAGTGTCTAGAAAACTGGAGGAAAATAGATAATCCGGAGGCAAGGCGTTATATTCTGCCTTTAAATATAGATAAGGAGGTAAGTATGTTTTTTTGCTCTCTATGAGAAACCGTTGGAGTACGCCTTTTGATGACTTGTATGTCATTTAAACGGAAATTTGCATTGTAAGTGTGCAAGCGGTATTTTTTTTAAAGTGGTGTCGATCTCGCTCGTTGAAGGTTTAAGTTCTACTAAAGCTTCTTCATAACTTCCATTTCGAACAGAAATCAATATATTTAATATTCATTGGTCAAAGTTTCTTCATTGATCCCATTTTGAATAGTGGTCAATACATTTAATATTCATTGGTCTCCTTTTGACCATTTGCCCAGTTTTGTGTGCGTTTAAGTTTTTTCAACACATGGCCACAGGTTTTGTACATGGCGTTTGCAATTCACTTTTTGTTGTTAGATCTCTTCGTGGTACTTAGGAACAATAAGGGGAGGGGTACGTCATGGTCAGCATAGAGTATGTGGGTTTAGATGAACCCAACAATCATGATTAGTCACCAATGACAGTTTGAGTTCTTGAGTCACCAATGACAGTTTGATTCAGGAAATAATTGAGAAATACTCGTAAATGATTAAAGTAACTCGTTAAATTATTTGTGTCAAATTATTCATACACAACTAATGTTATTAATTGACTGTGCAGCACAATATTCGGATCATGAAATGAATGAACTAAGATGGGTTTTAAAAGTCCTTTTGACAAATTCATTTATTAATTTAATTACTAACAACGTTAAGAAAAACCCAAAGAGATAATGAACTAAATATCTGTTCTACCCAGTGAATAATATACGACGTTGTGAAGAAATAAACATCATGTATATGAACATTCCAATTTGATTTTTTAACCACCAGATGCCGTTACAAAGCAATCTTGTGAAACTAACATATACGGAAGCCTCTGCAACACTTGTGAACCAGTCAACAATCAACTGCAAACATGAAAAGCTAGCCTCAATTGGTAAGTTCTTATTCCGGCAAAAATGGGTGACGGGGATGAAATTTATTATAATTTTTCTGATCTCGTATAAAAGCAGTTATTTTCTTAATTTTATTTATGTGAACCTTATTTTATGTATGTTTGGTATGCTTGTTATTTCACAGTGCACTCGTTGTTCTTGTGAGATAAACAGATTCAATAGGTAGCCTTAATTGTAAGAAAAACAAAATTAAATAGCAATTAGTTAATCTTAAGTGTTCATTTTCTCCCACTCCTCATGTTATAAGTTTTAATGGACTCTGATATACTAAGAAGGCTGCCAGAAAAAGCTTGTCTTGAAGCAATGTCGTCATTTAATTAAATTTTCCTTATTTAATTAAGTATGACTCATTTAATATGTTAGTCTATGCTTTTACTGCTATGCAAATACATTGACGTTTACCTTAAGTATTTCGCAAAAATGACATCACATGACATAGTTTACAAGCAGCTACCAGTCATGAGATAGTATCATGAATATTGCCTAACATCAATATTGAATGAATATGTTATAGACTGTACATTGCGCTTTGATTCTTTTTCTTAAGAAAATCAGAATGTATCTTACTTAAAAAAAATTTTTTCACGTGAACTGAAGTACAGAATCTTTCTGATTACAATGTTCATCTTGTCAAATTAAAATATAATGGCTGAGGGTGGAAGGGCACTCACTCATTGACCTCAGTTAGCGAAGAGAAAATTTTTCTTTCAGGCCTTGAATTTCCACAAATTCATTACCAAAAGTATAACACAAAGAAATACAGATACATGTATGGAGTCGGATGGCATAAGGATGGAAAACACTTTAATACAGTAAGTAATGAAAAAAGTAACAGGTTTTTTTTTTCTTTTATATTTTCTCTTTCTCTAGATCAATGTCAGCAAAAGCCCAGTTTTAAATACAGCACATTAGGTCTGGACAAAATATAATGTATCAGCTTTAAAAGGTCTTGATTAAAAATATTGTATCAGTTTTTGAAAGATCAGGACTGAGAAAATGTATAGACTTTGAACGGTCTGGAGTGAGAAAATGTATAGGTTTTGAACAGTCAGGACTGAGTAAATGTATCGGCTTTGAAAAAATCTGGACTGAAATTATTGTCTCTCCTTCCGACAAGTTCAAAATCACATTACGTTAGGAGTATTAGCCTGTTACCGAGCAAATCTTACCCTAATAAACATGAAAATCGTCTTTTTCTATCTCATATAGCCAAAGGACAATAACTCTTGCCCATTATGTTCCCTTGCCACCGTCAGTGCCGCTAGTTTTAGCTTTGCTGCTGTATTGATCATATCGTACAGTTTACCTCCGACCATTCAATCCTATTTGTGTTCGGATTAGTCCATCCAATGTTTCTTTTAGATTTATTGTGTGGCATAATCATTTTACTGCTGGTTGTGTACAATATTTATTAAAGTTTCTGCCAAATTTGAGTGATTTTGTCACCTTTATGGAGTTCGCCTATTTAAGGCAAAGTTACACCACGCCATTGTTGACCTCATATTGTCATTTATGAGTCAGCGCGACTTTGACTGTTTTCGTTTACTAGGTAACGGAGAGGTATAAACGAGTTAATAAAATGCTGCGTTGCTAACTTATGATTTGTTCTTTCTTATCCTGTATTGCTTTAACTTAAAGAGTGAGGGCATCTACGATACCAACTATTCGAGTTTTTCCGTTAATAAAGGGAGTAATATTGGCCAGTTAGAGTGCAAATATGATTTTGATATGTCTTTGGTGTGACTCGGGTTCGAACCCGCGCGACCTCCCGCATCCGAGACGGACAGTCTAATTTCGTAAGCCACCAGAGTGGTCAGCGAGTTAATAATATACTGAGTTACTAATTCATTCTTTCTTTGCTCTTCTTGTATAGTCTCATGAGAATGCCATGAAAACAGTTCAAAGCACAGGAAGACCATCATTACTCCTGTATTGTATGTACTAAATGTACATCTTCAATGCCACGTGACGTATTTAATACGTGGTCGGAGGAAGTCTGGACATCAGTAGTCTAAAATCCAGCTAAAACGAAGAGAAGACAATAAATTGAGGGAAGATAGCGTTGACGTCATCAGTATTCATCCCCAATCAACATCCATTACGAGCTTTGTGGGGGACATTAGACCCCCCCCAAAAAAACAAATTACTTCGTTTTCAGCCATTAACCACAGTAGCATGAGCAGCAGCAGCGGAAGCGAATGTGGAGATGGTAAAACCACTCACCTTAGAACAGATGCCCTATCTGATCCAGCAGACGACGACGCAATTACTAACATCAGGCCAAAGTTTACCCATATTTTCTCTCGCTTAATTCTGCACCTTATTGCGACTCATTATTGCGACCAATTTTAAGCAACACAGTGGTCAAAAATCTCCCCGCATGTCCGAGCATGGTTTTTTGGCCTGTAAATCAGGACGCATTCGGTTTGTACTTGATTCATTGGATCTTTTTCGTAATACAACCGCACCTTTGCCTGCCGCCCATCCGTTCGAACATGAACCTTTTTGTTGAAACAATCCAGAAAAAAAGATTTACGGACATCTTAGTGACAGTTCCGTCTGTGTAGCCCTACAGACGGAGACTTCCTTTTATTATGGCAGATATTTCAGTGTGAAATAGCAGGACGGTCTTATATATATCCAGCACCAGGATCGATTATAAGCCAGACCAACCAGCTGCCAGTTCCTGACTTCTGTATGTTAACTGCTTTTACACTGGGGAGAGATAGGACATTTTCAAAGAGGATGGAATTGAGTCATCGATTCCACCTGGTATAATTTATCCAAAGCCGCAAGAAGTTCCAAATACTCAGATCTGAGATTGACAAAGACTGAATCTAGCTTTAAATCCGTCGTCGAGGATATTTATAGAGTGTCGTCTGCTTCAGAATGCCTTTCAACCTCTACCGCTAATTAAGACAATGAAGTTAAAGCATCGATAAATCTGGCTCCTTTTCCAATAATCTATAATTAAAATCAATTACTGGCGTACGGTTAGAAATGGTGACCCGGTACATTTTACGAATTTCTTCACTGAAAGCCTGTTTACCTACATTCTCATCTCGCTGGTAAAAAATATTCACTATAAGACCCTTAGTAATGAACCCTCAGCCCTTGACAATAATATACCAACCATTCGTATGTCCCCCTCCACTGTTGTATTAAGTGGATACAAATATTTTCCATGCCACGTCAAAGCTAGTTGGAAAAGTAGTTGCTATCTCTTCAATAATAGATTTGGTCTCTTTGGTAATATTCTTTAGCAGAATTTCGCCAATAAACCCCATTTGTGGGATGCGGCGGCCAGGACTGACAGAGGCATTCACCGTTAAGCTCACTATTTCATTTCTAATGTGTTCACTGCTTGGGCCAACACATATCTGATATGACGTGATGCATGTCTGTAGTCCACGTCGCTCAAGCCTCATTATACTGTGAATTTATGGACGACCCCGTTTGGCTCAGTTGCTTTTTCAGGAAGAATTGAAGAAGTTCGGAGGCAAGCAGTCCAGTAATTGCCTCTTCAACTCGCAACTTAACGCACAGATGCATTTCACGTATCGATCAAACAGCCGTGTTCATATCCTGGATACGATCATTCCTTCGTTTGTGACCTTACCAAGGTAGGCTGACCATAAGGATCCCTTCTGAGAAGCCCCACGCGGAAATAACGGTATGTACTGAGGCCAGTAGGTACGGTTTGGGTGCCCACCTTTTGCCGGACTTTATTACCATCAGCGGAACGTGGGAGCAGCCCCTACACATCAAACTTTTGGACATGAAGGCTGTCAACAGCGCCTTTCACTTCTAAAAGGATCGATTCTCAGGCAATAACTTAGCCGATAACTCTATCTCCATCTCCACAAACCGGTGGCATCCAATCACCAGACCTGTGTGTCCTGATTTGGCAGTTGGTCTCTCTATCAATCGGTCTTTTCTCTGATCTACGCACTTTAGGAGCGTCCGGTGATCGACCATTTTGCGACAAGGTGGAATCACAAGTGACCGAGGTTTCTCCACGAGGACTCCGAACAACCAGAGTTTTCTCACTGTTGTTTTATCCCTGCCTGGACCGTCTTCATCTACTTACTTGGTTCTTATCAGGACAGCCTTGCGAAACAACCATATTAAACCTTCGATTGTGGAGAGAATCTCAAGAGAAAGAAGGCTCTCCGCTCTAATGTCTTATGAAGTAACGTATCGTGTTTCCGGTGTGGAGCTATATCAATAACATCGTCCCTTTGAATGCCTCGATATCTCAACGGGCCGACATTTTTCTCTGGCTCTTCCTGGAGAAACAGTTGGACCCAACTGCTATCAAAAGCTAACGCTCTAAGATATCGGACACATTCTGACGTCATGGTGGAAGTGATGTTGGGCATGATAAAAGCCTATCAGATATTTTAACCAATTTTCGTCTCAATCGACCAAAAGCTTTCAATCTGTTTCCAAATTGAAATCTGTTCCTTGTTTTAATATGGCTCAATTCCAATAGTCCACACTTTGCTAAAGTTATTATCATAAAAACATGTGTCCTGTTTGGTTTAGCTTTCTTATGCAGGGTGAGGGCGCTTCATATCCTTTCCGTTGACCCAAACTATCTTCAGTTCAGTTCGGATGGTTCGGTAGTTCTCTTCACAAGCAGGCTTTGTATCCAAAACTAGGTTACTGTCTGTCGGTAATTAGAGTCGCCATTCGCTCGCTTTCTTCCATATACAGGTCGAGAGCAGTGGCCATACAAGAACTTGTTTGCGCACTCAGACATTACCTGAACTGCACAGAGACATCGTGGCACGTGCAAACACCTCTTTGTTTAGGCGAAAGACGGGAAACAGAACATCACAACTCGAGCACTTGCGCCATTGCTGAAATGGGTTAAAGGCTCGGCGTACTCAAAAGTCTCACAAGATCAGAGTTGCCTCGTAATGATTACTGCTCATGAGATGAGAACAATTTCTGTGAGCCTAGCGTTAGAACGTAACGTTTTCATTCGAGATATAATAGAGACTGTTGGCTCGCATGAAAAGTCAACCTTCTCGAGTTTGTATCCGAAAGATAGCTTCTCAGAGGCAAATCTTGAATCTGGTAGGCCTGGTACAGAAGCCCAAAAGACACAATTAAAACAATCAACAAAACCTATCAGCCTCGCTCGATTCGGCAGTGAAGATGTATAGATGAGAATATTTCATTAATTATCTGCCCAACAATATGTACGGATCATAGAACAAGTGACCCCAGGCAGTGTTGATAATGTACTTAGGAGAACGGGTTATCATTTGCAGCGTTAATCAAATCATCATTCCATTCAACGAGCCCTTAGGTAGACGTCGATTGATCAGTATTCCTTCCTTCTATTACATATTCTTCGAACGTAATGTGTTTGGGGGACGTGCTTGAAGAAGAAAGGAAATTTTTAAATAACTTATGTTCCTCCAAGATCACTTAACCAATTAGTTAAAAACGCTTTCAACCACTCTGCCATGAATGCATCTTCGCTAGTATATCTCTTAGCTTAAAGCTAGATATATCTGTTGGTGCAACGAAAGATAATGGGCAAGAATTTTTGTCAGTTGTCTATCTGAGATAGACAGAAAAAGACATTTTGCACTTTTGAGTAGGGCTTTATTCTCGTTGTAGCCGGTTAACATGCGTAGCATAATGTGACTAAGTATTCTTCGATAAACCTAATTTACTTAAAAATTTGCTATCTCCATTGAATGGTATTGACTAAAAGGTTTTTATCACCATTGAAAGATCAGGACTGAATATAGTGTATCAGCTTTGAAAGATCTGTATTTAAAACAGTGCATTGATTTGGAAAGCTTTCAACTGGGAATATTGCATCGGATTTTAAAGGTGCTATTTTAGCTTTAACAATTTATCTGTAATATAAGCAACTCAGCGCGAGCAGAAGAGAGAGAGAGAGAGAGAGAGAGAGAGAGAGAGAGAGAGAGAGAGAGAGAGAGAGAGAGAGAGAGAGAGAGAGAGAGAGAGAGAGAGAGAGAGAGAGAGAGAGAGAGAGAGATTTTCATACCACATTTTTTTTTATTAAAAGTTTATCCTTGCAGTGTCACATAGGAAGGACCACATGCCTCGACAAAAAACCTAACTGGTTAATTGGGATTTTCCCCCCAAGATTTAATTTAGCATAAACTATTCATATGTCATTAAAAACTAGTTACTTCCGTGTTTATGCTGTGCTGTTAATTGCATATTCTTTAAATGTATAACAATTTCTCACACACGGAAGGTACCAGAACCATAACTAAAGCTACTATCCTAGATATTTCAAATCAATAACCCATGAAAAGTTAAAGATTTTGTTTATGTCGTTTTTAGTGTATAAGTAATAAATTTACAAAAGCATGTCCAACCCTAATTTTATCACCAGGTCTTGAAGTTTGAGCCTAGACATTGTAATAGTCTAAGTTTAAGTCACTGTTTCACCAACACAGCTAATGTCTGAATGTTTAAGAACCCAGCACATGATTGGCTGAAATTAAATGGTAATACAATTGTCTGGAATTAAATGGTGATTTAAAATATCCTAATATCATAGAGCTAAACTTAGCAAGACTTTTATATATAACTCCGGGCCTTGACCTCAATTCAGATCAAGACCCAATTTAACCAATATGTCTTAAAGCTTGAGTTTCTATTTAGGGCCTATACATTTTTAATCTTAAGCCAGGCTGAAGTTTCCCCAAACCCAATTTCACCAATATGTCTTAGGCCTGAGTTTCTATATAAGACCTAGAGAATGTCAAACTTAAACCAGGCTTAAATTTTCTTAGATAACCTTGATGGATTCTTCACATGTTAAAGTTCAGGCTAATATTATGTTAGTGAAATCAGGCCATGTATAACTTCTGTTTAAAGCTTACAATAAAAAGAAGAGGGCAGACGATCCAGAAGCAGTTCTTCTTCTTAAGGATGTGTAATATTCGTGTAGGAGATACAATCTAGACCGTAAGAATATAAATATGTATTCCTATGCTCAAACACGGACCCATTATTTTGAAACCAGTTGTAATTCTAAAATATTAATTTTTAGTTTAATGGTCCGAGTTTGTATCAGAATATTTGTATAATCTTTGGACGCATTCTGTCTTTAGAGGTAAAACGGTTCTTCTCCAAACCTGAAGAAATCATACCAATATATTCCATTTTAATACTAATGGGCCTTACCTAAATGAATGTGAGTTACTTTCAGTTGGCTAAGATTGATGTTCAGAGCAAGACCTACCTTGAATGGGCTGAGGATAATACCTACCCATCAGAACCAGTTTTTGTACCGGATCCGGATGGAGCTGAGGAAGATGATGGTAATGCTAATTCTACTTATATGACGAGATGATATTAAAGTTTCACACTACGCATGCGCGAAGAAATGATCTAGATCATTAACATATGGCACTATGGTGCTGGTATATAGTGTATTTTAGCAGGTTAATTACATGCACTTGTAATTCAATGCGATCTCAGGCATGCACAATGGGAAAATTTAAATTATTATATTCTATATATCTTACTTAAATATTTTTATCAGAGTTTTCAATTACCAAGATCTTTAACACGTATCATGTATATTTCGATTCAGGATCATCATACACATGTACATAATACAGTTGATATTCAATCCTATACGAATTGTACTAAATATAATTTCCAGAGCCTCACACAAATATTGATATAATGCATATATGCCCACGCCCGCACACACTGCACAAACACACTGTGAGGCATCCATAGTTGCGTAGGGAACAGCGAGAAAACGCCTCTTGAAATCAAATAAGACAGCTTAGGTGGCCTAGTGTTTGCAGCATCCGCCTCAGATGCGGAAGGTCGTGGGTTCAATCCCCGACCGAGTCATACCAAAGACTTACAAATATGTTACTTACAGTTGCCACGTTAGGCGCTCAGCATTAAGCGATTAGTGTTATGACTGTTCGGCCTGGTTTCAGGACAATGTGACTGGGTGGGACATCATACTACATGTCTGCGATATGAAGACCCAGTGTTAGACATCACTATAAACTGCTACTCTGCAGACATAGTAGCGATATGACTGAAAAATTGTTAAAGTTACGTTAACATTCTAAATCACACAAATCTAAATCACAAAGCTCCTTGAAATGAGTTTGATCTGAAATCATGACCTTTTACATCACAAAAGGGTAAAAGTGCAATTAATAAGACTTTCAAAAAAATAGAATCGTCAAAATATTAAACAAAGAGAACAATTTGTTCTCTATGGCATGTGTGGCTGCATTTTTTAATTTAGAATGCAAGTCTTAAATACATATACAGAGGCATCTCTTTTCTCGTGATTCCAAAAATGTTTCGTTGATTACTACGTTATAAATAAGGCATTGCAGCTCTTGCGTATTTTGTACAACTCAGTTACGTATGTTCTACATGCAGTTAAAATGATATTAAATCTAACCTTTCTAAATAATAAAACTAATTTTCGCTGGAGCAGAGATAATCAGACCTTTGCATTTCATATCTATATTAGCAAAGTTTTTTATTCTGACACTCATCTAATGGTAACTACTGTAACGATATTACTCTGCATTCTGAAAGTTTCATCACAAATGATTGTAGACTGTCGAAGGTATCACAGTTTTAATTTGTATAGTGATATACATTTGTAGTTGGATTGGTGGATGAATTATGCTTGAATGTCCCACAAGCTTCTGTAAATTAATTGATGTCACACACATTTGGCAGCAATAATATTGGCACGAATTAGGTTTTGGATGATAAAAAAACAACAGTTCTTTAAATACTGTACTGTACATCAGCAGTTGTTAAGATTTTGTGCAATTAAAATGTATAAGATTTTTTTTGTACTGGCAGTGATAATCTTGTCTTAGATATTTTACTACAGGAACGATGTTGTCAGTAATGCTCCAGTTTCAAATTGAAACATTTTGTTCCTGAAAATCTTGTTTAGCGCACTCAACTACTACTTCTTAGAAAACTGTTTGTCTGTTGATTCAACTGGTAAAAGAAATCTTACATTGTAACATAGACATCAAAAAAGATGTTCATGATATTATTATGAAGGTACTTTCAGGTGTCCTTATGTCTGCCGTAAATGATACCGATTTTGAGTCCGGAAAGCAGGCATTCTTGCTTATTCTGAATGCCAAGACGATGCACGAACTTGTCAGGGTCCATTTCAACATTCCACGATTCCCAAGGGACTTCCATGGACTTTTCAGGAATACATGAAGTAAAGATACAATTGCCACAAAAATGTTTTAGTAACGGATGTTAATTTTCACAAAAAATCTAAATCAGGTTTTGTATAGCATTGGTTTTGTGAGTTAAGGGCATTCTTGGTTACCACTGGAAACACTCGTTCTGTCTATTTGTAATAAGACCTATTGCTCTTTCAAATCTCTATGTTACTATACCAGTTGTACGAATCATACATTATTTTATTCCTGGTTCCATATTTGTCTAATGGAAAGAATCATTCAGGATTTTAAAGTGAACGAAGTAAGACCAGTCACCTTGCTGCCTTTAAACCATGCTTTCATTTTGTGGTTAATGGGACATTATTTGATACACGACATGTGTATGCATTGCTTTCGTCAGCGATACCTACAGCCCGTTTCGGGTTAATATTGTTTCAGACACTGAACAAATATACTTTCTTCATTGTCACAATTTGCAAATATTTCCCTTTGAACTTTACTTTAATACATTTAAGGTTGCATAAAGCATCATAAATAAACAAAACCAACATCTTATTTCATTAAATTCATTTATCTAATAGAAATATTATTTTTTTAGTTCATTGGAAATAGTGTAATATCAAGAAACAAAACCTATTATGGGCAATCTTGTCAATATTTTACCATTTCTATTATGAATTCGATAGCTCTCCATCAAATGGAGACAGTAACTGTACTATACCACCTTCCAGAAGAAAAATATATATTACCACACAAACACCAAATACTATACAGTTTCTCCTTGTACCCCTTATTACCTCTGATTACCCCTGATTACCTCTGATTACCTCTGTCCTAATTCGGCTAAATCCAAACCACCTCTACGATGGCCTGAAACTGTTGCCGCATTTCTTTCCACCCAATTCAAAATATTTGCAAGAAAGTTTGTTTTCTTTACCAAACATCTATATTGTCAGAGTCCATTCTAATCCCTTTAATTTTTGCAACTTTTAAAATTTTCAACATTAATGTTTATAGGTGGTATAACGTAGCGGTAAAGCATTTTGTGTACTTTAAATTATATATATATATATATATATATATATATATATATATATATATATATATATATATATATATATATATATATATATATATATATATATATATATGAGAGAGAGAGAGAGAGAGAGAGAGAGAGAGAGAGAGAGAGAGAGAGAGAGAGAGAGAGAGAGAGAGAGAGATTATTAACTCTTCGGCGCATAAATTAGCCTCAAGGTTCAACTCTGCAAAACCTATTTATGCTCCAGTGGAAACGACCTTCCTCGACGATTGATAAACAATTCTTTAGCTTTTAGGGATTGGAATGCAATGTTCTTTCCTCCAGAAGAACTAATGCATTGTGTTTATCCTATACCATTTATCAAACTGTATTTTTGGCTTTGCAAAACGTTCTTTAGAGTAGCAGTTCTTTCTAGTAAACCTCTACTTGCTATTAGATAGTGAACTGTATAATGACAGAAAAAAAGAAACTGGACTTGTTAAATATACAACTCTTACAACAGCTATAGTCGATGGATCAAGTGTAAAAACTGCAATAACTTTTCCCAAAAACACATTAAGAACCGTGAATAGTGTTACATGTCAACCTGTGTCGATCTCTTTCTTTTGTTTTACTCGACATTATTTGTTTATTTACCATGAAAATTAAAACATTTTAGAGATTGGATTGGTTTCTCAGTTATACGTGGACAGAGTATTATCACTCCGTTCTTAAGCCGTGCTTTCCACGTCCGCCGAAAGCACATGCACATCGTTGCCGTTGTTCTTTATTTTTGTGTTGATATTCGTGATCCATAATAATTCGCTTTGTACCGGCTTTGTTTCGATGCAGAAAAATCTTTAATTTGTGATCAACTAAACAAGATTCCCAAATACAGGTACGCCACTAACATAATATATTTTGTTCTATCAATGTGATTTTATTTTGTATTGGAACTTTATCATCCTGTGATTTTTTAGTATTTTTCGCTCTTTTTGCAATCGTTCAGCATTTGCCTTTCTACATGCCCGTGAACGTTTCTCTGAAAATCCACCACTTTCAACTCAACTTGGATCTTTTCATATTTGTGAAGTAACCTTTTAAGTTTATTTTTGCTTGTTTTCATTTGCGTTCTTTTGTGTTCCATATCTTAATGTCAGAATTACAAGGAAAATCTATAAATTATATAAATCTTAATCAATCAGTAAAATGGTTAATTGCAAGATGGCTTACAAGTTAACTCACTAACTCCTCGCGCCACGTTTGTGCGTCAGGTGGAAGTACCCTAATTCCGAGCTCTGTAGCGTCAAGGTTATTTCAGATACACCAAAATGGGTGTTATTACAGGAAGGTATACAGAAGTAGCTCTACATGGATACCAAATAATCTGGACTTTCTTCTTGAATTATAAACTACAGAGGAAAGAACGTATTTTTGAGACCTGATTTTTTTAATTAAAATATTCGTCCGTTCTCGGAATCGGATTTGGTGTCCAGATTTAAGACTATTTCACCTCAGATATAAGGAAGACCGGTCTGAATTGCGCACAGACAGGCAAACCTTTGCAAAAAGTAGGATAAGTTGAGGATTTCAAGTTTAAAAAAAAGTGATCAGGACACGAAAATGATGGGTCCAAGAAAAAAAGTATACTCCAACTTTTACTCTTCTAAGGCTCGAGCGAAATAGCCATGAAAAATGAGTTTTCTTATTTTTATTTTTTAGCACAACTATTCATCAGGTTAAAAGAATATCTCTTGGAAGCAGATTTATTTGTATGTATTCAGAAACAGCTCTCCAAAATGTGTTTCCTACTCGCATTTCAGGCGAAAATGACAAAAATCTCCAAGGGTTAATGCGTTAATGGGTGCCGTTTGATGATGTCACCAAATTTGAATATTCCTTACGTATTTAATCATTTATGCATCAACACTACGTTAATTACAAAATTATCGGTTCGTTCTCAATTTGTAAGAAATTTGCAAACTCGTTAACTTTTCAGTAGTGTTTTAAATGTAATTGCATAAATAAAAGAAAACGATATACAAGTTAGACACATATACGAGATGGAAACGGGTATAGCTGAATTTTACAGAAGCGTTAGTTATTTCAAACCATGCCAGATTTTTCAGTGATATAGTCACAATCACGAAAATTACATTTTGTTCCTCAATGAGGCGGTTATGTGCTTAGTGGTCAAATTGTCAAGGGAGGCAATCCCACAAGTCACTCAAAAGAAATTGTACAGAGTTATGTCATTGTCGGGACTGTTTTTCTTCTACTTGAGCTTTAGTTGATACCTTGTGATTTCCAGCAAACCCTCCTACCAACTGTCCATAAAGTAATAGAATACAACCAATATTGGAACACAGCCGTTTTAACGGAATTGACCTTTGTATATCATACAATGCTAAATTGGTTTGTTTTGCCTTGTATGCCTGAAAAAAAAATAGCCTGTTTATTTGACCATGCAATTGAAGAGATATTGCATCCCAGTCCACTAAAAATAATATGGTCGTATACATTAATTCTGCAGGCTGGATGTGTATTACATAACTAGTCAAAACCATACGAGCAAAACCAATGCCTATTTTGAGAGATGACAAGACAATAACGATCATTGCTGTGCAAGGTATAACGGATATGCCATTGTTATCGATGTCGTGGTCGTACATACAGCAAGTTACAATCTCTTTATAGCTTTCATGAGAGTGGAAAAACAACTTTTACTGTGTCTTGGTTTGGGTAGGTGGAGGAACGGTTTAAAATCATAATGCATTGAAATTTACCATTTCTAAGCCTCTCAACATAGAATATCATATACTTTATTGATACGTATCATGGAGATACAGAAGCCTTCACCCTATCTTAATGGACCCCATTTTTAGAGAGATAATAGCCTGTCTTTAAACTTAAATTAAAGTGAGATTAGTTGTGCAAGTTATTAACTTTAAATCCATTTATCTAGCTTCTCATTTTCCCATTTGGTTCATGTATTTAGATTTTCTTTCTATGATTATTAATTTGTATTTTCTCTTTTGAAACGATTATATGGGAAATCATACATTTACATTCAAACTGAGGATTAGTGCAATTGAAAAAGACAATCAGATCAATTGATTTTAACGTATATCAACATAACTTTGACTTCAGTCGTATGTATGTATGAAATTTACGTCAGACACTGCATGCAGAGAGAGAGAGAGAGAGAGAGAGAGAGAGAGAGAGAGAGAGAGAGAGAGAGAGAGAGAGAGAGAGAGAGAGAGAAGGAGAGAGAGAGAGAGAGAGAGAGAGAGAGAGAGAGAGAGAGAGAGAGAGAGAGAGAGAGAGAGAGAGAGAGAGAAGGGGCGGGTTTATAGCAGCCTCAAAAAATATCTCCAGCCTGTTGTCATGTTTTATCAATGAACTGACGTTTGTAAGCATATTACAGTCCATCAACATTATATAGAAGTCCTTCACTACGGATATCAGCACAAATACAAAACATATATTATATGTTATATGTCTATTTGAAATATATTAACTTGTATGATTGATAATAAACTTTGACTGAATCAGTGTCATTATTCTCTCGTCGTCGGCTGATATGTTGGTATAAAATTACTAAGCTGTAGTACAAGTAGATTTTAACTCTTACAGATATAGCACTCCATTTTACCTCTTACCAGTTTGATACCTCCCATTCTTATAACTATTACTGGTATGGTACTCCTCCGCCCCCATTTTAACTCTTGCCAGTAAGATACTGTCCCCCATTTTTTCTCTTACAGGTATGGTATTCACCAACCCCCATTTTAACTCTTATCGTTATGGTACCGCCCCCTTTTATAACTTTTACTGGTACTTTTACTCATTTTAACCGCTCCGTTCCTTAACCCACAAACCTAGTCTTTCCGGCACGGCCGTAACTGCAATAAATGTCTATCGTTTTACCTGAACCACCATAACCAAGACGTGTGCTCCTATGGAGGGGTGGGGTGTAGGAATAAGAGATTTATGCTTGAGTAGCATTCACGATGTTCCATGGAACTATAACTTTTTTTTAGATTGTCTGAAAACCTTCCAGACATTTTATACTCATGACTGAAATTATCAACACTGTTCATATTGTCTTAAAGACTATGGAGGGGTGGGGTGGGGTGGAAAAGACAGAGATTTATGCTTGAACACTGTTCACTATATTCACCGGGAACGATAATTTCTTGTTTGAAAATCTTCCAGTCTTTTTACACAGAAATTATCAACACTGTTCATATAGTCTTAAAGACTTTAATTTTCAGAGAAATATTATCCTTTTCTTGTAATTTCTTCAAATTCTCAGAGAAATATACAATTCTAAGTGCTGAAGACTTTATTTTTGTCAAACGAGTAAGATTTCATTTGCACGATTTGAATTGCTTACAGAGTAAGATGCTCTTCCATTACAAACTTAAAAGGATTATGGAATCGTTCCGTTTCGTCATTTTTATCCCCGCGCTTTCCTGCATTCGAAATTATATACCGTGATATCCTCCGCATGTCACTTTGTTTATCTGTCCGTCCTTAATAACATTTCAAAACTCTTTGTTGACAATTCAGTAACTTAATTTCCTTCTTGTTCACACAATCGCCATCAGAGAGAAATTTGTAACTTTTGGAGCCATCTCCTTGTGTCCCCGTTGAGGTCAAACGTACCCAAATATATTTTGTTATACCTATTTAAATATTATTTTAAAAACTATTCATATAAGTACATAGCAAAAGACTCTTATTATGTAGAGGATCAGGGGTTATTACCAAAGACCGGAGATGAATGGGATATAAAATGTTCCAAAATTGGTGTTGTATTTTCCATTTAAATTTAGATTTAATAAATTAATTTAAACATTAAACAAAATGAAATACTTTAGAATATACTGCTCACCCCCCAAAAAAACAGTGCATCATTTTGGGAAATGTATTTCTTCTTCCAAAATATCTTTGTTTATTGTTTGGGGATGGGTGGGATCTTTGTTTATTGTTGGGGGATGGGTAGGATCTTTGTTTATTGTTGGGGGATGGGTGGGATCTTTGTTTATTGTTGGGGGATTAGCTTTAGATTTTGAAAATGTTGATATTAGAGACAAGACAGTAGATTAAGTTTCTCTAATTAGCAAGATTAATTTGTATATTGTTTGAAAGAAAGATATTTTATACTTGAATTCTGAAAATCTTTGTCAACGGTTCCCTATATTTATATTTTGAGGGAGAGGTTGAAAGTGAGATTCTGATCAGATATGATTTGTTTTCAAATAAACTTCCGAGTGGCCGGGTGGTCTAAAAGGCACTGACCGTTGCAGATCACAGCCATCTCACCTGTCTGCGTGAGTTCGAGTCTGACTCGACTAATATGGGTAAGGGAGAAAGCCTGCCAGCAGCTTCTCGTGGGTCGGTGGTTCTTCCCGTGGTTTTCCAGGGTTCTTCCTCCACCATTAATACAGGCCGCCATGTATAGCCCATCTTGTGCTGAAAGATGGCGTTAAACCCTATAACATCAACAACTTCTGGACAACTCATTAGTGAGATATCAAATGTTTAGTTTTATGTAGGAAACAGTTTTTGTGTACCAGAAACAATCAAGCCAGTTATATAAATATGATATCAGTAGTCTCCTGTGAAGTCTGCTAGGACTAAGATATATACTGAGTTTTTGAATTTGAAGGAGATGGGAATTTGGAGACAGAGAAAAGTAACCATTAAAGAAATATATAGCCTAGACATTTTTGTTTGCTCTACCAGCTAAATCCCCAAATTAGCTGCCACCCACCCACACATGACAACTACTACAGTTTGGTCGAGAAGCTACTACAACAGTCTAGCATTTTTCTTTACTCTGCGGAGGGGTACACGTCGGGTCACAAAATAAACTCTGAAGAGGAAGGACACGACTAGGAGAGCGAGGAAAAAAGACAAAGAAATTGGAAAACGGAAAATAAGGAAAAAGAGGACAAAGGAGGCAAGGAAAAAGAAAGAAGAGGACAAAGAAAGCTGAGAGCGGGAAAAGGGAAAAAAGAAGAAAAAAGAAAAGAAATCAAGAAGAAAAAGAAGGGAGTGAACTTTTAGTGAAGCTATATTCATAAGGATCTAAAATTGGAACTTTACCGCCTCATACCAAAAGGAAGCAGGAAGATCAAAACAAGGTAGGAAGTTTTTTGGCATTCGGTCCTTTTTTTGCGATCTCTTGGCTGTACTTTATTAAAACATAAATAAATAAGCATGACAATCCTAATAGTTATCAATTAGATTAGTGTTAAAAGCTATTTTTGACCAAAACATCAAAAACCATTAAACAAATAAATCTAACTAAACTTAAAAGAAATTATAGAAAGAAATCACAGGCTATACTCTAAGAATAAACATAACAATCATCGGACACTTACCAACTAAACTAAAATAACACTGAACACAACAAAAATGGCAAACCAACTTAAAGCATCCTTCACTAAATACAGATTCGCAAAGAGGGCAACCCAAAAAGACAATCAAGGAAAAAGATACCTAATGAAATTTATGGAAACATTGATTTTACCATTACACAAAATAAGCAGCAAGAGGGGTTAAAACCGAAAATCTGCAATGCAAACCTAAAACGTAAAACTCCACAACAACAACAACAACAGCATGGGGGCCATTATGACAGCAAGAGAAAATATTCATAACAACAAAAGACCTAAAATTAATGAGCTGGTGGACTATTTCTATCAAACCCAAGATTTAGATAACCCTAACCACTGTACCATGGAAACAGATCAAACCCCTAATTCAACACCTGTATCTAAAACATACCAAGTAACAAATAAGCACTATAAAGTTAGATATGCAGATGATAATGAAATTCCGGGACAGTCCAAAACTCACACCCTAGAAGAACTCAAGAGAGATTAGGGCAGCTCTCTCCCTAGACATAATTGAAATAACGCAAGACAAAGACGCCAATCTTACCTTATCTAATAATTCAAATGGACTAGTCACCTACAGCGGAAAAGGCAAACAACCACTCAGGGGTCCACCAAGGGGAAAAAAAACTAGATAGGACATATCTTTCAACAACTACAATCATTCAGAAATAGCAACTCTAAATCAAAAGCAAATGCAAAAAAAAAAAAAACAGTTTATGAACATCAAATTTTAGATAACCGTCACAACAAAATCAAGAGACAGATAAATAATGGAGGGCAATCACAAGCGAAACGACCGAGAACTGAAAACAAATCACAACAGATCAGTAGCAATACAACAAATGAACAGCAAACAATAGGGAGGAACGGAAAACAACCCATGCATAAGCTACAGCCCCACCCAAGATACTTAACACTCTATCTCAAATCACCAACCAACGCCCCGATAACTCTATCAGACTCCGCTATTCGAATTGAGCTCATGAAACATAAATCTGGCAACCTAAAAATTATTAGGACCAAGTCATCAGACATTATAGTCTGGTGCTACAGCGGAGCACAAATGAAAGCATATAAAAAAATAAAACAAATTGACAACATACCAGTTAATCTAATTAACCATTACGCAATTAAAGGAAACACACCAACAACAACAAATGAAACACCAAGGAAAACAAATGATATCACAAAATCTACAATAAACCCTGAAAACAAACAAACCAAAAATAACTACAAGGGAGGCTTCCTCATTTGGCAATGGAACTGTCGAGGCATACACGCAAATTGCCGAGAACTACAGGCTAATCTGCAAGAAACTAAAAACAAACCCATGATAATTTGCCTCCAGGAAACCAACCTCAGAACCAAAAATCCAAAGCTCCCTAAAATTAAAAAATATGAAAAAATTATCTTAAAAAAAGGGGGAATGGTAAATTAGGAGGGGGATTGGCTTTTTATGTACATAATGACGTAAAAAAAACAGCAAATTGATATTGAAACCAATCACGATGATCCTACTGAGGTTATGGGCATCAAAGTTAGGACAAAAGACAAAACCTTCAATATCTTCAATGTTTATATCCCACCCACAGCCTACACAGACCCCACCACTACCATCAAAAGCCTCATTGACAATAACAAGCAAACTACCATTATATGTGGCGACTTCAATGCTCATCACCACTCTTGGGGAGGGCATAAAACAGATAAACGAGGTATGCAAATATATAGACTATTAGACAAATTGCATCTAAATATTCTAAATGATGGTACATCCACTCGAATGTGTTCCCACACAGGCCATAAAACCACATTAGACCTCACAATAACCACACCCGATATAATCATTGACACCCACTGGGAGGTACTCACCCAAACCCCCATGGGCAGCGATCATTTCCCAATACAAATTGGACTACGAGCCCAAAGACCTCCACCACCAGGACCCACACAACCAAACTGGATTCTAAACAAGGCAAACTGGAAGCTTTATAAAACTCAATTACAAAATGTTAAATTAGAGGACTTACAAGACGACAGCGAGGACAAATACTATCAGGACATATACGAATGCATCTTAAATGCAGCCAATCAAGCAATACCAAAAACTAAAGGACTAGGAAAAAGAAAGACTCCTTTGGTGGACAGAAAACTGCAAACAAGCAATCAAACGACAGAAAGCTGCATTAAATACGTACAACAGAAGCAAACTAACTAATGATTACATTGAATATGAAAGGCATCGGGCAATAACTAGGATAACTTTTAAGGCTGCCAAACAAGCATCATGGAAGGAATATTGCTCGAGCCTAAATAACAAAACTTCAGACAAACAAATTTGGGATAAAATTAGGGCAATAAACGGTAAGAAAACAAAACCAAAACACATAAAAGTTAATATCTTTGGCAATTTAACACAAGCAGATACACTTGCCAAACACTTTGCAGAAGCAAGCAAAATTTCAAACCACTCACAGAGCTTCCTCACACAAAAAATTAACTTGGAAACCAAATACCCCCACCTCTTCACTGATATGACTGCAAAGGACACATGTAACTCAGACCCTTTTAATGACTACTTCATCCTTACAGAACTTGAAACAGCTTTAAAACATAAAAAACAAACTGCACCTGGGGATGACATTATAGGCTAATCTATGTACCAAATTCTACCTCTCAATATGAAAAACATCATACTGCATCATATCAATCAAATCTGGACCGATGGTACAATACCTCTAAAATGGAAAAAAAGCTCTAGTCATTCCCATTCCTAAAAATAATAAGGATCCACACCTCGCAGCATCTTATAGGCCAATCTCGCTCACTATCACACTATGTAAGGTCATGGAAACCATGATAGTGAATCGCCTTAAATACTATCTCGAATACAACAATCTAATAACTGAAAATCAAAGCGGCTTCCGAGGAAGTCGTTCTACACTTGACCAAATTCTGCGTCTAGAAACAGATATCAAATTAGCATTTAACAATAAAGATTCGAGGAAACGCCATCTCGTGGCTATCTTTATAGATTTCGAAAAGGCATTCGATCTAGTATGGACAAATGGTTTCATTCTCAAACTCAACAAGTTTGGTATTAAAGGGCGCTTGCATCAATGGATCCGAAGTTTTCTACTTAAAAGGTCTTTCAAAGTCAAAATAGGGACTGAAAACTCGGTTGAACAAGAACTTGAAAATGGGACACCGCAAGGTAGTGTCATAAGCCCCATTTTGTTCAACCTTATGGGCAATGACCTTTCGAACAATATTAAAACACTTGTAGAACTCTCACAATTTGCGGATGATGGCTGTGTATGGAAAGCCGGAAATCCAAAAAGCCCCAACTATATAGAACAATTACAAACAGGCTTAGATCACATCTCAAACTGGACCAATAACTGGGGCTTCAAGATTAACATGGTCAAAACTGTGGCCATACTCTTCTCACCAAAAAACATCAAACAAATCGAACCCCCCACTTTATACTTAAATAAACAGAAAGTGCAATTTACCACACATACTGTGTTTCTAGGCGCCACGCTTGATAGACATCTAACCTGGAAATTGCACATTAATAACCTAATTGAAAAATGCCGACAAGACCTTAACTTACTGAGGCATTTAAGAGGCCTCAAGTGGGGTGCAGACCAGGACACTATGCTCAAAATATATAGAACAGTAATCAGATCAAAACTTGACTATGCCTGTCAAGCGTATGACTCTGCAGAACGAACAATACTCAAACTAGACTCAATCCAGTATCAAGCATTACGACTATGTGCTGGAACACTACCCAATACCTCCCTTAGAGAACTACAGGTACTCACAGGAGAACTAACATTGCAATTAAGAAGAACGGAGCTCTTAATAAAATATGCAGCCAGAGTCAGCACCCTTCCAGAGCACCCCAGCAGACAGGCATAAAACAAAAGTGGGGTCCCTTTCCTTCCAAAATGGTTTAAAAGCCCTTCCCAGCTTTCAATTGAGTACATAAAATAAATCAAAATCCAAAACTTAACATACAAGCTGAGCAAAGATTTCTTCAAGACCCAAACCCATGGCGGAATATAACACCTAAAAAAAACTTTCAACTCTTGGGGGGGGGGGTAGTAAAAAAGATAATCAGTGGAAGCTCTTAACACATATACAGGAATTACTGAACACACAATACAAAGAGCACACTCATATTTACACGGACGGTTTCAAAAATCCACAAACAAACACGACAGCGGCTGCAGTAGTCATACCCACTAAACACAAAATTAAGGTCAGGCTCCCCGATGGGTGCTAAATTTTTACAGCTGAACTTTGGGCCATAAACCAAGCAATAAACTGGACTTTTACACAAGATCAAACATCTCACCTCATTATAAGCGATTCGCTAAGCGCTTTACAAGCTATTAAATCAATCAAACCAACCAACAGAGAAAATTTGGTAGAAAATACATTATACAGCCTGCGGAAGTCATTGGAACAGGGGAGAAATATAGAATTTTTGTGGGTACCATCCCACATTCAACTACAAGGAAATGATCTAGCAGATCAGGCTGCAAACGAGGCACTTAATTCCAGCTACAGAATAGATATAGGGTACAGCACCTACGAAATATCATCTCAAATCCAAACTTTCATCAACAACCAGTGGCAAATGCAATGGGACGAACACTCCAGTCACCTGCAGTTACACTCAATTCAAAACAAAGTCGACCGCCACATCAAATGGAAATCTTTACCAAATTATAGGGAAAATCATCTCATAAACAGACTCAGAACAGGCAAGACCAAATTGCACAATAGCATAGGCAAACGTCTCAACAAAGGACATGTGATAAGACCAAACTGCCAGCACTGTAACTTGCCTGAAACCCTGGAACACATTTTTAATGAATGTACACATTATAACTCACAAAGAATTATTTTCCAAAACCAACAAACAAAAATTAAAGCACCATATACATACCCTTTGTTCTTTCAACCTAAATATAATAAAAATATTCAAAACATCACACGTAAACATAATTGACTACCTGCAGCAAATTCAGAAATCAAACACTATATAAAATATGAATAATTAATTAAACTAGAGGAACGAGATAACATGAACCTCCAAGTTTAAAAGAAAAATGCAAAGGAAACAGGACTGAATATAGTCAGATGTTTTCCATCACGTCCGCCACCAAAATAGGCAAATTATGCAAACAAAACAAACAATAGTCTGTTAAGGTCGGCAATTAAAAAGGTCAAGCACTGGATCAAAAGCCTAGCACCAAGGCTATGCACCTCCCTAGATAGCAACAACACCGAAAGGTGGGGTCCGGCTAAGGTGGTAAACCATCTAGGGGGGTTTTCTCTAGCCCACGCGCTGGGGCAAAAAAAGTGTCAAGCACTAGGACACGGGTGAGCCCTGCCTCGGAAGGAGGGGAGGCCGCTAGCCCTTTTCAGGGCTTTAACCAGTCATAATACACGAGAGCTTTCTTAATACACGAGAGCGGAGCTTTCTTTCTTCGCATGTTCACATTCAAGGGATTTCCCATTGGAGTTGTCCGTTTTCTGACTCTTTCTACTTCCCGTGTTTCTGAGGTTGTAGCTTATTGTGTTGTAATGTCTTATTATTTATCGCATATGTAGGCCTTTGTCCCTGTTCAGTTGAAGGATTTTGGTTCGTAGTTCTACAATCTCGTGCGAGATGTCCCACACACTCAATCGGGGGCAAATTCTTTCTTGCTCATAACCCTGGTACCATGACTTAAGAAGAAATCATATAACAAAAAGAAATTCGGAATACTTTTGGCATCTTCCCTTTTTGCTGTATGACCCTCACTCCCGTTTTTACTCCAGGGAAACCCCAGACTATCGCTTATCTCTCCGCAACTACGACGATTTTCATTTTTCTCTGAATCTTCTTTATTAACTCATCATTATCTATTTCTAGGGGAAGTCCGGTAATAAAAACACGTTTTTCCTCCCTCAATTTCTCTGCATATGGGTTTTGTCTTCTCTGCCCTTGCACTGATCCCTTTTACTATTAATTGTTCTAACTTTATTATTGGAATGTCGTGATCCTTCGGGTAGATTATGAATTTTTCTTCCCCCGTTTTGGAGCCCATAGATTTTCTCTATGGTGTATCCTTGTACCCTCATAACAGACAGTACGTCCGTTTGTCTTGGGCAGTTTTCGACATCTCCGAAATCGATTTCTTGACATCCCTCTGGGTGGTGGGCATAAAATGTCTTTCCTTCGGTTCTAATAGCGAATAATTCTTTTAGTTTGGTGCTTGGCTGGTTATATAGCTGCGCTTGGACCATTTCTAACTTGTAGGTAGCACACTTTTATTAAGTTCAAAATTGTGGTCGCACACCACTGTTTCCAAAAGTACACTTTTTCTCCTTTGAATTCTTGAATAACAAGCCGGTCAATCCTTTGCAAAAACTCTTCAATCCGAATCGCATATATTAAAGTAAACAAAGAAAACATCAAAAGTTAAACAGTTTTAAATAGAAAGATCAAAAAGGTGAAGTTTCTGATGAAGAGTATCCGTCCTCAGAACTCAAAGTAACTACAAATAAAAACAATGAAAACACAAAAAGGTCACAGTTATAGACACAATAAGTCACAGAAAGTGGTTTGTTCTTGCCATTTTGTTTTCAGAATGAAAATACTTAACCCTTAACTCGGTCATACATAGCGGGAGCTCAAGAAAAACACGTCCGTTCTCTACTAGCATGTGACCACTCTTCACTCTGACTAAAACAAACGTCGTCTTCTGCTCGTGCATCGTCACACAGATCAAGAAGTTGATTCTTCTTAGAGCCATTTAATAAAAACACAAATTGTATTACGTTTGAGAAAAGTAGCATTTGTCCTGTCTTATATACCTGTTGAGGCCCTTATTGAATGTATTTGAGTAGACAAAAATTAAAATTATTATTCCGCAAAGTATATTTCAAAAACATTTACACCTGTTAGAGCACCTTTCAAAGAGATCAATTAGCCGGCGAGCTATTCTTGCGATCAATTGGCCGGCGAGCAGTACATTCCTCGAGCAATTGTTATAGCGAGCAATTAACAACGAGCAATTGACCGGCGAGTAATTGACAGTAAATCCCTCGGGTGGGTGGCATCGCTATTCCAAGGAGGCACTTAGCCTTTGAGTTAGGCCTTTAGCCCTAGTGCTGGGCCTTTCGCTTTTTGCTAGACCTTCGACCTTACGGTACACCTACATCATCCACAGAGAGAACACGGCACGCCGAGGAAGAGGCGATAAACACCAGGCGGGGCGGGGCGTCACGGCATTTCCTGTGTCGTCCTTTTCCTTCTTCCGATGTTGTGTCCTTGGGCATGTTTTCTTTTTTTTCAGGTGGTGGGGGAGCACCAGACACATGCCCCCCCTACTTAACCGAAAAAAAACAACAGTAAAGTGTTTGTCTTTTTGTCCCCCTTGATGTGTTGCTATGTATACTTTAAAACAGAATTTAGATAAAAGTTTTATTTTTAACACTTTTTGATGGGATATTTGTTTATCTAGTGTATCTAAAAGTTAACTCATCCGATTGGGTTTCATTTACCATATCGGGGTCGTTTCCCTTGTTCGTATTTATGTGACCTTGTCCAAGGGTTTCCTAAGTGCTATGTGTGCTAAATGTATTGTGCTATATTTTATGTTGCTATATAGTGTATTTATAAAGACAGCCGCTATAACAAATTCAATTTCCCTCGTTTTCTAAATCAAATCTTATAGTATATATGCATATATTGTCACTTTTACTCGAATTACATCACACCTACTCCTTTTATTCTCGATTCATACGTCATATATATATATATATATATATATATATATATATATATATATATATATATATATATATATATATATATATATTCTGGCAGATAATTTTAGTTATTTTTTAAACGTTTAATTATTTTGGAGTTTGGAAATTTTTAAATTTGAGGGCGAGAGGTGCATAATACTTTTTTTTATAAAAAAATTGCCTAATGTTTTTTGATAAGCATGGTGTGTCGTCTCTCACTTTATATATGTAGTATGCTTTATTACGGGCTTCAAGTGATTATTTTGCCTAATGCAGGGTGTAAACATTTCTTTTATTTATGTAAACTCCCTGCATTTTCTGCAAGTCTCTTAAATTTTACTATGGCTGTTTCAAATTTGCCCTACAATGTCCTTGTCTCTTACTACTTCCATGTGCAGGTTCCTGTCTATAAAATGGAAAAATGAAAGTTAGATATTATTAGCGTATTATTAGTTTCGTTAATTTTATTATTTCCTGATAGTTATAACTTGTCCACATTTTTTCATTATTGATATAATATATTCAATTATTTTCATGTATATATCTTTTTTAAAGTTACCATCTATATATAAAAGCATATTTCTCCTGTATTTCTGTTTTCGTGATTTGTGTAATCGTATCATTTATTTCTATTTTTTCACATTCTTTTATGACATATTTTTGTATAATTATAATTTTTACATAATGGACATTACGTTATTTGCCTTATCATATGTGTTCTCAAGGCAACTTACCCAATTAACCATGTATTATGCAAATATTTAAAAATTATGCTTTGTATTTTGAGTTTATTCTTTCCCAATTTTTCCATATAATATTTACGTAAAATATTTTTTGTTCTATTTTACTTCTAGTATTTTGAGTGCTTATATCCCTTGTTTTTCCATAGGTATCTTTCACATTGATTATCCATATATATATATATATATATATATATATATATATATATATATATATATATATATATATATATATATATATATATATATATATATATATATATATATATATATATAGACACACACACACACACACACACACACGCACACACCAGACAGAACAGACTGTGCTATCCCTGGATTCTGTAGTAGAATCTTGATAATAGTGGGCAGAAATAATAGTTTAATACAAACAATACTATCATACAGGTTAGAGAAATTAAATTCGTACTCTACGGAGTTTCGAACCCACGTCCGCGTGTAAATGGCACCCATCGCCTTGCCTGCACGCACCAACCCATGTACAGTCACGACTAAGCACGCATCACCAATAACTGATGGCACTGAATCTTTGTTATAAGCTCGTGCGTTGCAGACACTCTCGCATGACGACCTAGTAATATATTTTCATATATATACACACAATGACAATCTGGAACAATCAGTATCTAAAAGTTGACGAATCTTGTTTTCCCGTAAAGGTCGAGAAGTATCCAGATGAAAGCGCAAAGCTTTGAGCAGAATGAGTCTCTTGTGGCCATTTAAAGGGACCACATTAATGTTTTATCATGTGGGAGGTACTGTTCGTAAAGAGTCTACAAAATATGGGATGGTAAACGAAATCCCAGAAAGCAAGTCACTAAGACACACACGACACCTCGTCCCCAATCAATTCAATGTAAACAGATCTTATAGCATTGAGGTACCAGTGGTTCAAACATCGGTGACGTAACGGATGCAATTCTTCTTTGCGTTTGACTTGTATTTTGACCAACTCCCGGTAAATGTTTCTCTCAACTCCACAGGTAAACCACGAATGTTCTCTTGTAAAGGATCCATGACCATGTATCGGTCAAACACTTTCCCTAGAGTGAAAGTAATGAATGTAGTGAGTTATTTTTTCCCCACTGCCATTCAGGGTAACTGTCAAGAATGTCAATAATATCTTCCAATGTAAATGGTCTAAAGCGAAAAACAAGAATGAACACACCCTTGATCCAGGGACATCAAACTCGTTGGTATACTTTTTTCAATTTTCTCTTTTGCATTTCTCGACACAAAAGTTCTATAGTCACAAATTGCGATTTGGCTCGAGCAAGTAATTGCCAAATGTCCGTGTAGACCTTCTCTTGCAATTCAAGTAGTAATGTTTGAAGATTATTTTTGATATCTGGTTTAAATACTGATGAGGTCCTACTAGGTTCTCCAACAATTCAATTCAATTTTGTAGGCACTAGCTGGCATGTGACAAGTCGATCAGAAGTTTCATCTTCATCTTCTGCTATGAATGCATGCCATTTACAATTGTTGTAACTCTTTAACTTTTCTTCTGGAATTCGATTCACTAACTGTACGTGGTAGTAAGCATAATCACTATCCATACCACAATCCACACAATTCACTCTCCTTCTTGCTCATGAATAGCTCATCAATATCTGACCACTTGAATACTTTCTCCAGAATCAATCTTCTTATAGCATTGAGGCACCAGTGGTTCAAACGTTGGTGACATAACAGATGCAATTTTTCCTTGCGTTTGACTTGTATTTTGACCAACTCTCGGTAAATGCGTACTCTCAACTCCAAAGGTAAGCTACGAATGTTCTCTAATAAAGGATCCATAACCATGTATCAGAAAAATACTTTTTAGAGCGAAAGTAATAAACGTAATGAGTTTTTCATTCCACTGCCATTCAGGACAACGGTCAAGAATGTTAATAAATCTTCCATTTTAAATGGTCTAAAGCGAAAACAAAGAATGAACACAACCTTGATCCAGTGACATCGAACTTGTTGGTTGACTCCTTTTACTTTCCTCTTGTGAATTTCTCGACACGAAAGTTCTACAGTCACCAATTGAGATTTGGCTCTAGCAAGACCCTGCCAAATGTCTTTGCATATCTTCTCTTGCAATTCGAGTGGAAATGTTTGAAGATTAATTTTGATGTCGGGTTTAAATATTTGTCTAGGGGTGGTCCAACCATTGACTCCTAACCATGTCGCTACTTTCTTACTCGACATGGTTGATTTTGCATAAACAACTAGGTTCCACTAAAGGTAGGTAGTGACAATCTGGAAACCAACAAGCACGTTCCAGGTAAGCGCAATCTTTTATCTCCCACTCGTAAAGTGACACCCCACAACTGAAGCACTTGACTTTATCCCCTTCAGCAACAGGGAGGGTGAACCCTACAAAATTTTGCTCGAATCCTTAACGAAAAAAAGGTTCCCGCAGAAGCTGAAAAAAGGTCAACAACGCTAAACCAAAGTCTCTGAGTATATTTCCTTACGGTTAAGAACCCTTATTATAAATCGCCTGGCCTTGTCAGGAGGTTAGCTCATTTTTGTTATATTATTATTGACGTATTTTTTTTTTTACTTGTCAGGTATTTTGTTTACTCGTAAAGCGACTAAATTGTCCTTCACCCTCCCGACTGCTCCTGATTGTCAAGGGGAGTTTAACCAAATATTTTATATAGACCTACACGATATCTTGATCTTGGATCATGTAGATTGATCATTATAAATCCAAATGGAACAGATTGTGCTTTAGAAAAGAAATTTTTAAATTTATTCATATCCATGTCCCGAGAACACCAGGTATAATAAATATTCTGTAGAGTATATTTATCTACTCTATTAAACACAACCAAAATATTAGTTATCTCTAATCACCTTAGGTATTAGTGTATATCTCTGAGTAACATAAATCACGTCTGTGTTTTTGTGTCTACCTCGAGAAAATATTCTAGCTGGATTAGATTGTTTGTCCAACATCACATCATCATATACTACGATATTATTAATGAATCCATCTAAATCATCAATAGACGGGGCTTCATCTATATCTGTAATAAAGTCAATAATATCGTCACCGTCTTTATTAATTGATTTTGCTTTCTCGTTAAAATCCTTAAGTGCTTCATAACAATGCTGATCATCTACAGACGGTGCTATCAAATATAGTTTGTTCCATCTCAACCACCTCATTATTAAATTTAATAATAATTGTGTTTTACCTGATCCAGATGGACCTATTATAATCATTCTTATCGAATTTGGTATTGTTGGATGGTGCTTCACTGGTTCCTGTTTTCGTGTAGCCGAAAAGTCAATTATTGTATCCATATTATTAATAACATGTGTTCGATGTCGATCATCTATACCTACCACTGGATTAACAAAAAATAACGAAAAATAAACAACGTGCATTAACAGGTAAATGTGTAAAATGTGGTACACAAAAATATAAATTTATCTCAAGGGTAACAAAGATAGGTGGGGATATTGCTGCTTTTTTAGGAAAATTACCTGGATTACCATGGACTAAATATGTTGGTGAGAAACACCTTCCTGGATATAATTATTGTGGTCCTGGAACTAGACTTGATATCCGACTCGATGTCAAAATCAACCAAGACCAGGAGAGTATCCAGTAAATAAAATTGATCAAGCATGTTATGATAACGACGTTGCTTTTAAAAGTAAAAATTTGCAGCAGCGGCATCTTGCAGATGTGAAATTGATTCATGCATTAAATTCTATACTTAATAAATCTGTCAGAGAGAAACTCTCCAGTTTTGTAATAAAATCCGCTATGAAAAGTAAAATATTAGGGGCTGGTAATTAGTTGTATACTTATTATAATGGAATCTATTTATTATAGCCCAAGAGGGTATTGGAAAGCTAAAGCAGCGAGCACTAAACTTTCTGAGGCAGCAAAAGTTTTACGCTATGTTGCTGAAAATTGGTTAGCACGACAGGCAATATGGCAAAATCATTTACCACCACCAAAAAATTAAATACGCACGTTTTGATGTCAGTGTTCCTAACGAAGTTCAAGTAGATATTTTGTTTTTACTACACGATACTATTAAAACTTTTGGACGAAAGTCACGCACGTACAAATACGCATGGACTGTTGTTGATATTGCAAGTAGATATACAGAAGCTGAACCATTGTCAACAAAGACAGCATCTGAAGTTGCGTCTGGGTTTGAGTGAATTTATCAACATGGTGGTCTACGATGGCCACAACTATTATAAGTTGATCCTGGTAAAGAATTTCTTGGTGCAGTATAAAAAACCCCATAATGTTAAAATCAGACGAGGGTATACTGAAATTCATCGTGATCAAGCAATCGATGAACGATTTAATCGAACACTTGCTGAGCGGTTATTTGGATATCAATATGCGAAGGAAATATCTACGGCCTTTTAAATCCGTTGAGCGATCTCGTGAATGGGTTGCAAGGTTACTAACTGTAATATCTGCTTTAAATAATAAAAATACTCTGCAACGTCCATGAAACCTTCTAATGCAATAACAAAAAATACATAACACGTAGCGATGAATACGGACAACAAGGTCAACAACCAGTATTAGGTAATGTAATTGTGAGATATTTATACGAACCAGGGGAGTTGGAGGGTGGCAAAATACGAGCTACTGACCCTATTTAAAGTGTGACCACACATGCAATTTCTAGCGTGGTTTGATCCACTGGAAGACCTGCTATATACAGACTAGATTCTACTGCACCTCAACGTGGATTTGTGCGTGGTAAATCTTACAAATACACAATTACCGCCACCTTCACTTATGTAAATTAGCACCTCTGCGTCAGTTGCATTCAAGACAAGTCAACATCACATTTTAACGTGTGTGACCAAGATCACCATTTATTCTGTCTACGGTAAATTGTCATAGATTAGTATTCGAATATTGCCATAACATTAGTGTTACAACTTGCACAGTGATTATTCTGCAGTTGTTTTAGTTTTATAATAAATTCAGTATCAATATCAAAGTCACGTTTATTTTTTTTTGTCACATTGTCATTAGTAATTTCTTCAGTTATCTCGTAATCTATAATAACCTTATGTAGCTGAGTTATTCGTCTGACGCGAGATACTGAAAGATAGACTAAGTTTGACCACTCGATCCGGTCATCTACAATCCAGATATTTGTATCAGAGATAGTTAATCCCTGCGACGAATGAATCGTTATAGCGTATCCTAACGTCCACGGTGATTTATCCATATTCAATGCGCCTTCAACTGTATTAATAGTTACCAAAATAATGTCGTTCAATACCAGATTTTGTACTCCGCCACCAGGAATTTCAACTTCTATATTCTGTTGTCGAGTATCTGCTGGGCGATAACATAATGGTACAGATAATGTGAAAACCTTTCTTCATGTAATGTAAATTTCTTCTGCAATTTATCACGAACTATCTTTCTACTTGCGACTATCAAATCAATAGGTCTCCATAAAGTAAAAAAATTATAAAAAAATCATACATGGTAGTTTCTGGAATTATCTCACGCATTACTTCACATTGTATTTTATCTGGTTGTAGTCTGATTAATCTTTTAAGTTCTTTCAACGGTTCATCAATAGCTCTATGGTCATCATGTATTCATAATAATCCACATTATTCTTTAGCCATTCATGTGGAGACTGTCCAACAAAAGGTGGTGGTTGACCATGATCGCCACACATAATCACAGCAGTGTTTTTTTTCAATAACCACTCGAGAAATATTTTTAGTGCTTCTAATGACACCGTGTCTATCTCGTCCCATAGAATATACTTAGATATATATATTTTCACCCATTCGCTCAGGAGTCCATGTATCTCCACACCATCCAAAGAAACTGATACGTGCATGTTTTTATCCCTCGTTCTTTTATCTCTCTGGCGAGTTTATCTGTAGGTGTCTAAATGATCATATTTGAATTGTTGTTCATACATAATTTATTCACACGAGTTATTTTACCTGACCGTCCACACCCATTAAGATAAACGGTCTTATGTCTAGCCACAGGATCGTACACAGATGGTGTAGATGATTCTGATATCTGATTATTATTTCTGTAATATATTTCATTAATTTCAACTTCAGCAAATTCTGAATAACTGAGTATATTCTCTTGCTTTATCCTCCATGTTCCCCACTCACCATTACCGAGTAACGGCTTTAATAAATCCTTAAGTTTTGTTTATATAAAATGAATCCGTAGCGATTCTAACAGCGTGACGAGGAAATATATTTATCATCGATTGTAGATTAAAAGAAACATAGGCTAGCATTGAAGATCTTAAATGAGTAAAACTGCGGTGAGTCGCCCTCAATATATCTCACAATAGTACCTAGTTTGTTCCCGTTCGATAAATAAGCATTATTTCGACTTATTAATGTGTTTTTCTCGGTTGTATCAGCGATTATAAAATCTAACTCGGCATCGTCCATAATCAATCTTGTACAGTGTCGTTTATGACCGTATGATCTACCTTGAGTAAACTTACCAATTATCTGTCTACCAAAATCTTTTGCACGTTTTTCATCGTACTCGTCTCTGCAATTACGTATTTTAATAATGTCATCTTTGGCAAGATCAGGATAGTTTTTCCTGACATCTTCTATATTAAATCTGTCCGGTTCTGGTAACCAAACTTGCTTTTGTGGACTATAGGATATAATTGCTTCATTTACCTTCAACGATACTAATATTCCAACATCAAGCATATATCTTAATAACACTATTGGAGCCCAACAATTATTTTTGTAAAGTGTTTACCAAACATAAGTAATCAGATGGAGATCTTTTGCGAACTCAAATGATTCTATATATGCAAATCCGGTTAATTCAAAATCTGGTAAGAGTCCATTATTTGAAACTCTGGCCAGGTCATGTGTGGGGTGTCCTAATCTGTTAAAATATTTAGAACACTCGCCATATCCAATAAAACTCCTAGGATAACATGCAGCCATATCGACTGATATAACATTATTATAATCGCATTTAGTATTCCATAATCCACCGTGTCCATATTCTATGCAAGTTTTTTGTATCTCAAAAACTTCTGATTTTGTCGGTTTCCATGAATTTTTTTTTCCTGAGCGAAATGGACCGCAACAGATGGTAAGGTTAAACAACTGTTAGTAGTTGTATAATTTTGTTATCATCAGAAGTATATCTTAGTGAAAGATTTCTCATTTCGTCATAAAGAGATTCTGTATGATAAATATCATCATCAGGTCGTAAATTGATCATGATAATCGTGTTCTGAACTTTGAAATAACCAAACATATATAGGGTCATTTTCACTGATATTTTTGATAAAATCAAATATATGACCGTTATAAAATTAAATCACTCTATCTCGTGGGAATATTGTTACAGCATCGGTCGATGCATGTGCATTATGATCAATGATTGTTATTGGGCTTCCATTTTTTGTATATTTTGGTTTGTACAACATCTCTCCTGTTAGCATTTTTACTGTTATTGGAAATCTTAATGACTTTTCTAGTTTAGCAACATCTTTAATAGATGCGCCAGAATCTTTAACGGTCTCTGTCCATTCACATATATTGTTACGTCTTAAATCTGTTAAGCCATTACCACGCATCGCATTTGTAAAATGTTCAGTAATGCGCTCCGCAACACAGTTTATTCTTGACTCTGATAGTCTTATCGGTTTGAGATCCGCAATATTAGGTTTATTATTCAGTAAAACAATCCATATACCACAGCAGTAACTGGATACCCTCGCTCAAAACACGGTTTATCAATGCAGTCAGTATTCTAGGTTTGGATTTGTTATTTAATAACATCGTTTTATTATTTCCAGACTGTATATGAACTGGGTCCCTTTTATCTCGAATCATCCAAATATTATCGTCTGTCTCAACAACAAATTTTATTAAAATAAGATATTTTTGATTATCAAAGTGGTTAATAATCACTTCTCCTGTCTGTCGTTCATCATATTAATGTTTCCAACTTTAAAAGTTGACCACACATATACCGCACCATCTTCACGAAATTCCCTCTTAGCCTCACGGATAAGTTTGGTTTTATCTGCATTCGTTAAAGCTAGATCTTGCATCGAAACACTAAATTTATATCCTAGTAGTATGTCAAGATCAAATCTAGCAGCAAATGGTTCAATTGTTGATAATTCTTCCATTATTATAATTAAGACAAATATTCAAATTGAACTTTAGTATATATAAAATGATTCAAACAGAAAATAAATGTGTTTGGTTAAAAATTGGACATATTTCTTATTATCCTAGTAGTCTGACAAGGTCATATCTAGTAGCAGATGGTTCAATTGCTGAAATAAAATATTCAAATCGAAATTTAGTATAAATAAATAAATAAATAAATAAATAAATAAATAAATAAATATATATATATATATATATATATATATATATATATATATATATATATATATATATATATATATATATATATATATACAGAAAAAAAAGTGTGTTTGAAAATTTGACATATTTCTTATTGTGATAAACCATGCGTAAACAAAAAAAATACTGTAGTTACCATATGCAAAGTATCAGACATGGAAGTACTGGACCAAAGCCATGCATTGGATGTTATATTGAAGTCAGAGAAAAACACAGACATGTGCAGGTTGTCGTAGTAAAAAATATAGGGAACTTAAAAGCTATTATGACAAAAAAGATACATTCACATAAATACCCTATAAAGACAGAAAAGGATATTCTAACCAGATTTCAAAATAATGATTTAGACCAATAAATATTATATATATATATATATATATATATATATATATATATATATATATATATATATATATATATATATATATATATATATATATATATAAATGGAGCAAAAAGAATTTGTTAGACATCCAATATATACGAATTACGAGGCGTCAAGAGATGGTATTATTAGGAATTGTAGATTAAAGAAACCATTTGGTAGTATTGATAATGCTGGTTATTTTAGATTTAACGTTAGTGGAAATAAAAGATATTTATCACATAAGTTCATATTTGAATGTTATTTTGGGGTCGTTAGATGGACTTGTGATTGACCACTTAGATGGGTCTCCGTATAATAACGAAATTAATAACCTGCAAACTATTACGCAAAGTCAGAATTGCAGACTTGGAAATACAGGAAGGTGAAAGATATTTGAAAAGAGAGCGATTAAATCCATAAATACAGAAACAGACCAATAAATAATATTCAATTCGATAAATAAAGCTGCCAAATATTTCAGTTATCAATCCTGCTTCAGTAAAACGTGTAGCTGATCGTATATGCAAATCTACATGCTCAATAAAGTATGATCAAAGTATTATATTTGAGTACGTATAATAACTGTATACTCTTCATTGAGAATATTATTTTACTTTATATAAAGTTCGATTCTATCAATCTTGACAAGGGTTCTGTTTAGCCACAATTACATTTATGGGCCAGCCTGCACTGTCACTGTCCTCAATTTCGCTGTCATTTATCACAGAATCAATTAACATAATTTTTATCAATTGCATTACACGATTGTCTATCATTTTTCCTTTCGTTATCGTTAGATAATGCACTTTTTATCTTTTCGATTGAACGCATAAGAGGCGTGAATAGTTTTACCTGTTTGTCATCTACAACAGCTAAAGATTTTAACAAAGAATTATAGATCGACTTTATAAATCTGTAGTTGGAAGGTAACGGAAATTTATTCTGAAATTTTCTCTGCTTAATAATTCAAAGTCATCCATAATTTTTCCAGGGTCAAGGTTATCGGATAAGTTTACTCCTTCATGCTTGAATTTTTTTAATAGCAGAAATAATAAGGGCAATATTTTCACTGTTCATTATATATATATATATATATATATATATATATATATATATATATATATATATATATATATATATATATATATATATATATATATATAAAATAAAAAAATAAATAAAAAACAAAACATATAATCACAACACAACCCCATATGCATTTTCAGCTTGTCATATAACATGCTGATAAGCTCAGGGGCATTTGAATTAATCCCTTTGTGATCTCTTAAGGTTCCAAACAACATCTTAGTGAGACCAGGAGGAAATTAGAAACACGAAAGACAAACCTCATTTGAACTCTTTGGTTGCCCTTTGACATCCGAGCAAGTTCAGAGGTCACATAAGGACGGCACACAGACCTCATTTGAACCCCTCTGTGGCCCTATGACATCAGAGTAGGTTCAGAGGTCACACTTAACGATTGTATGAACATGAACTATATACAGATGAACATGTGGTGTCGACATGCTTATCTCTAAGAATTTAATTCCAAGGACGGCACAACAGACCCAATTTTGAACTCGGTTGCCCTATGACATCCGAGTAAGTCCTGAGGTCACATAAACGATTGTATGAAAATGAATAAAAAGAAAAATGGGTATCAAATCGCCAATCATCGCCATCATGGTTTTCACGGAGATTAGAACCCGCATCCGCATGTACCACAGTCATACGGTTAAACCATTAGACCATGAGTGTGTCTTACATAATGCTGCTTAGGTAGTTAATATATATGTAACTTGTGTACAAAAATGCACAGGGAAATATTCATAATTATTATAAAATTGTATTATGAATTTGATTTAATTCTCAAGCATAATACAAAAATATACTATAAAATATAATTACGTTGTATTTTCTGCATTAAGAGCTGTCGTCCGTTAGGGTTATTTACAAATATATAAATAACTTTTGACCTAAATACCAACGGCAGTAATGGCTAGTAAGGTTTTACGTTAATCAGCTGAAATTTTAGGTTATATAAAAATATATGTACCATTATCTTTTTGTGTTACACTTTTGTTGTTCGCTAACACTTAATTGTTTGATAGACAGATAATTATGTAATAATTGTTTGCAAAACGATGTATTTTGTCCGTACTGAAGCATCGAAAGTATATTACAATTCATCGCTTCGCTGTCATTTTCAGTGAAATATCTTTTTGGGCCGTTCGAGATTTGAATATAATGATTCTCGAATTAGGTTGTTTCGCAGATCTAGGGATTCTATGATAGGGTAGGAAAATCAAATAAGAACCAATGATAGCAGATTTATATAAGTTCATTAATTGACGTTGTGTTAATGATTATAAACCGTTATTTATGAACAAAGGGAAATAATTTATCTATTGTTGTAACATAGATTCAGAACATAGTTATCGCGCTTTGTTCCCTTATGAATCAGCACTCAATTCAATTAAATATCTATTTTAAATATTATTAATAATGAGTTTGAAGAGCATTACTCAGCAAAATTAACTCGAGAGCGATTAGAGGCAATTAAAAAATATCTGCCTGTTCGTGATTCTGTTAAGAAACAATTACAATTGCGTCAGAGTGATTTAACTGAGTTTGAGGAAGAAACAAAACAATTATTTAAACCGATTGTAGAACCAACAAAGAAAATTGTCACAGCAACCGAAGCAACACAATAAGTTCTTGCAACATTAATTGCCCATAATGTTCGTGTACAAGCAGCTCAACCATTACCATTACCACAACCACCACCCGTTCAACCTCCTCAACCACTAAGAACCAGAACTAAGATAATAGATAAATTTACATCTGAAGGTATTGCTGCTATCAGGGACCCAACCCAATTATTTGATATTGCCGCGTTTGGATATTATCAAAGAAAAAAAATATGTAAAACCAGAATATGTTAAATCTCTATGCTCTTCCAATTGGATCAGGAATGTATATCGCATTGCTACTAATATTTCAGAAATCAGATCTAATAAAGAAATCAGAAATTTTAACATGTTTGATAAAGATGTAAATAAATATATAGAAGATATTGAACAATAAGAACAAGTACGACAAAAAACATTAAGACTATTGCAATCACAATCTGAACCACCATCACCACAACTATTACCACAAGTACTACCACAACAATCTGAACCACCATCACCACAACGATCACGACGACTGCAAAAACGACTACAGTGACAACAAGAACTAGAACGACTGCAAAAACGACTACAGAGACAGCAAGAACTAGAACTAGAACAACAACGACTGCAAAAAACGACTATAGAGACAACTAGAACTAGAGCAACAACTAAAACAAGAACGACGAGAAAGAATGAAACGACCAGGTAAAAAAGCACCACCGAAACCAATTGAAAAGGAAGAAGAATAATTTCAAGACGCTCCAGGTGCAACTGGAAGTGGTCTAGGTAGAGGTCTTATTACTTTTCCCAATAATGTTCTTGCTGATGTTGAACGACTAGAAATTTGGATTGGAGGACAATGAGCTGGTAATAATTCCACAGAAATTATTAATGAAGCAGCAGATATTTGTAAAAGATTCTTTACAGGCGGTATTATGGATATTAATGTGTATCAGTATCTCATTAATGAAATCGCCAATGATTATTATAGTGACTACGTCACCAGATAAGTATGTAATTAAATATAATGACTATTTAATAAAATGATAGTACATGGTACTCAACGTTGACCAACTATGGTCAGAGCAAATAACTCTCAAATACCGATTTACAGGGCAACCTACGGAGATTAGTTAGGTGACATTGTACAGGGTCTATTTAGAAGAATAGCCCCCAAACCAATACCAATTGCAAAGCACCTGGGTATGAAAGCTATTGATGTTGTTCGTGAAAAAGGTATAGGTGTTGTTGGTAATGTTGCTAGTAAAGCATTCTCGGCCATCAAAGATAGACTAGCACGATTAATACGCAGACCTCAAGCAGTCCGACCTCAGCCGGTAAAATTACCTAGTACTGAATTAATGCCTACAAATATCAGTAAAAAAATAAACTCGAGTCGCTAATCAAAAACTAGCAGAGTTGGCTGATATACCCTTATCAGAAAAGTCTCATAGCAGGAAGTGGTCTCGCTTCTAGAGGTGGTCTTCATTTTAGACGATTAATAATTATAATAAATATTTTCAAACGTATTTAAATTTGATCCTGCATTTAACATGGACGCACCAGTTCTTAAAGGTGAGTCTGTGCGCGATTATCAGTATTATTCTTATGACGCCCGAATTCCAGATCAGAGTGGACGAATCGAATTACAGGTTCAGGATACAACTAGATATTTATTACCTGCTGAAGATTTATTGAAGTCGAAGGTGAAATATTAAAAACTGATAATACTAAATACGCTGCTAATGAGAGTGTTGGTTTTCTTAATAATGGTATTATGGCGTTGCTTGATAGCGCTACATACATGATTGGCGGAAAAAAATATTGAAGCAATTCAAAAAGATGTTGACGTTGCTACAATGATACTTGGTCTTGCAAGATACAGTGACGATTATTCAAGATCAGCTGGTCCATCAATGATGTGTGTAAAAGATACCTCTAATTCTCCAGAGTACCAATAATATGAAATTAGACGACCAAGAAATTTTGCCAGAAACGCCGATGCTGATGTATAAAGTAAGATTATTGATGTAGATCCAGATTCCAACTTAGGATTTAGATCATGTCGAGCGATGTTGAAAGGAAATAGACGAATATTTTCATGAGCAATTCCACTATCACATATCTTTGGATTCTGTAGAAATGTCAGAAAAGTCATTTTCGGAGCCAAACATACAGTTGTACTCGTACGAAAAAGCACAGACGATGATGCAATATGGCGACTCCCTGGTATTGATGCTGGTAAAGTAGTACTAACAAAACTTTCCCTATGGATGTCAATGATGACTCCAACAATACCTGAAGAAGATCGGTTACTATCTTTTATGAGTCAAGGTGGTAAATCAATGTTACCATGGTTAACGATGACCACAGATTCTATCCAAAGTGCAAATAATGGTTTATTTACATGGCAGATAGCCTCTCAGCAAGGTGTTTCTGCACCAAGACATATATTTATTGTGCTTCAAGATACTGCACGAGTAAATTAGCAAACGCATAGTATCATGGTATTTGATAGTCTCGGTGTTTCTGAGGTTTCATTAAGAATAAATGGACATCCGAGGATATTTTGTTAGATTTCGATCAAAATCATCGTTTTTTGACATTCATGGGGCGTGATCAAAAAATTGATACTGGTTTACAAATATCTCAGCTAGATTTTACAACGCTGTATCCGATTTATTACTTTTCATTAGAACATTTAGATTTAGCCAGACAGTCAGTAGTTGATATATATTTTCGAGCTAGTGTAACACTGCTAGTAGCACCAGCTCCATTAATTCCTAATTATAGAGCAATTGCTGTTATACTCAGCGATAAATCAATGTTACTTGAAGGAGCTGGTGGACGAATGAGAGTCATTGATGCTCTAGTAGAGAACATGTAACACGTAATTAGATCAATTATGAATATTATAAACGTCATGCAATCACGCTAATGTTACCCTGACTCCTGGTCAGGTCAAAAGACTGCAGTCAGCATCAAATAATAACTGTGGAATAAAATATCGTTGAAAAAGAACAGATGAGAGGTTCAAATAAATTATCGTTGACCGATCGGCAATTTAAAAACTTTAATGAAGCAAAAAAATCAAATACAGGCGTCAAACTTAGTTTGTTTTGCAGGCGCTATCAAGGATACTTTTAAAACGGGTGGTATATTTCCCCTTCTCGCAGCTATACCAGCATTAATAGCCGCTGCAGCCCCAGCGGTTGCAAAAGCAGCTGCGTTAGGCGCTGTTGGAACCGCCACTGGAATGGCATTAAAGAAAGCAACTGGACATGGAATAAAACGAACATCTAAAAAAAGGGAAAAGATCTCAGATTGCCAGGGACCCGCCTTCATTGTACGGAAAAGGTCTAAGACTTCCAGGGACGGTTTACTGATCTCGCCCATGTCTAATTTTGATTTACTCGATACTACTAAAAAACTAAATATATAAAACTTCAGAGGAGTTTTTATGCGAGATCAATTACCAAAACAACCGAACAATACTAAAACAGTTATTATTAATCTTGATAAAACCTCTGGACCAGGTACCCACTGGGTAGCGTATGCAATTGATCCACATGGAATTATTTATTTTGATTCATATGGATTAGTGCCACTAAAAGAATTTCTTCTTTATGTAAGTAAAAATACTGCTCCAATGTGGTATTCAACACTACCAACACAAACATTAACTGATCTACCAATATGTGATCATGAAGTACTTAATGTACTTGATGCTGTATCCACGGCACCGCCAGGAAAGTCACCTCGTAAAGTCGTGCATGAATATACCACATTGTCACATTTAAACAGACATCAGCAAATATAATGGTAGATATTTATGGAAGATCTGCTCGTGGTAAAGCTCGGCTGCAAGGTGATTTATCTAAATATGCACCCCTCGATCAACTCAAAAATGAGATTGATGATTTTTTAAATATTACAAGAGTGGATCAAAATGAAGTGGTTGTTTTAAAGGACAAACAAGGACGATTAAAGACAAGCAATATACAACTACCAGACGTACTTATACGAATTTCTACTGCAGTTGTTGATAATATCGTTACTTTTACTGATCAGGGTAAAATACAAGATTCAGGTAAGTCAGTTAACGATTATGTTAAGATGACTGGCGGTGTATTTAGTGAAGACGTTATTATGAACAAAAATACAATTACATATCTTGGATATCCAACCACAGATAGTGATGCTACAACAAAAAAAAATATGTTGACGATCATGAATCTAAGTACGTATTAACCAACGGTGGTATAATGCGTGCATTTCTCAATATGGACCATAATGTTATTAGTATCTTAAAAGCACCAGAATCTGAGTTTCATGCTGCTACAAAAAAAATACGTCGATGATAAAGAGATTCCAATCAGTAATGAAAATGACGCTCAAAACTGATTTAACCGGTCACGTGAATACGTTTTTGAGTTTTCGCAGAAACATAAACAGAATTAATAACGATATTTTTGGAAGACCACCAATAGTTGATATAAAACTTACTGATATTAACACAAAACTCGACGATATTATCGGTGGAATTCCGGATATTATTTTAAAAAAAAGAAACCTGATTAAAATTCCTCACAATCAGATAAGAAATATTGTGTATACAGTTGCATCTGGGTTTGGATTGTGGACACCAGAAAATAAAACCATTAAACACACCGCGGATATCACTGGTATATATAGGATGTCCGTACTTAGCGTTGCAGATTTTAGAATATCCACTACATCTCCATCAACTGGTGATTTTTCTAAAACTGTATCTGTGTTGTTAGATAAAGATTATGAAGGAACGTTTACGCTGGAATCATCGAGTAGAAATTTACCTCAAGCTTACTGGTGGTGTTTGGAATTTGTAGTTCAATTAATTACTTAACGTCATAGTATAATGGACCAAATGACTACGTCATCTATCGACGTTCAACGTCACAGATATAATCAAGCATGTGAATGTCTGGCCAAACTAAAAATATCATCGACCATTACACAGTAAAAGTAAAAAAATATCGTAGACGTATGGTTGTCATTGATATAGTTGTTTACTCAGTTTCTGCTATTGTTGCTGGATCCGGATTAATATTATCGACATTAACAATGACAGCTCCAGCAATTATAACAATTATTGTTTCAACTTCAACGACTATAGCAGGCATTCTTAGTATTATTGATAAAAAGATAGCTATATGTGCGAATGATAAATTGCGTGAGTATATGATAAAATTGCACACAGCAACAGCAACTTACTCAAAACTATTTGGGTATATTTCCACGTATCTCAGTGATGGTAAAATATCTGATGAGGAGTTTGCAATGATAATTAAAACCTACGATGAAGCATAATCGTTAGTGATTCTGGTGACAATAGCCAGAATATAATAAATGGAGAATTAAACAATAATAATAAAAATAATGTCTGCGTCTGAACATCGTTCGGATATTGAGTCGAGAGAGTTGTTACAGCAGATCGTCACTAATACAACTCTTTCAAAAACTACTACGAAATCAATAAGTTCGACCAATCCTGAATTCAGCGTTAACTTTCCAACTGCAATTCCAGTAAAAGGGATAGCATTAGCTCAATTACGTGTTTATTTTATCTGGCCTAATATTAGATCAAAACCATTTGGTGGACTACAGCCAAATAATTCATTAGTATTCGCAAATAAGAATAAATCTGATGGAACTCCCGATTGGCAAGTGTTTAGTATTCCAACTGGCAGTTATAAAATAGAGCACATCAATGAGGAATTCCAGCGCAGAATTAAGTCTATTACTGGAAAAAAAGTCAAAGATAGCAATTACTGTATACGAACCAACATTATCGTCGGTGATTGAAATATATTCTCCTGACTATGCTGTGGATATTTATCAGAGTTCGATTAGATCAGTGTTATGATGGCCCGAAGTCAAAATGGTTTATCAAGGACCACCAGAACCAAAGAGATCTGACTTTGTCATAGATGTTAAAAAATTTCTACAATTTCCAGAATATCGAAAAGTAAAAGAAGCTTATTCTTGTAAATCACATTCTGATACTGATAGAGTTGTGGATTATATAGATCGTATAAAAAATTATTTTACAAGAATAATTTATTTCAAGAAAGGTCAAAGAATACCACTAGATATTGATGACATAAATTCATATGCTAATACAATTAAGTTAGAGCATGAACGTGTATTAAGAAATCTACAAAATGTACTTGAAAGAATTATTGTTTCTTACAAAGATGATTTAAAAAATCAAATAATTAAGTCAATACAACATTTAAATCAAGTTGCTTCAGACCTAGAGTTCATGAATAATGTTCTTGTTAACTGTGAGAAAAAATTATTAAACCCATCTAGAGTAAAATATGTTATAAGCTACATAGTTAATGAAAACGTTCCAGTTCAGAGAACTACACTAGATCGCTTATTTACAACAATTTTCCTAACATATTTTGGAATTACAAGAGAACAATTACCAACATTTATAATACCTGGATTTAACTCTGAGAAACTAAAAAAATCAGTTAGTGATCTTATTGATGAACACTTTAAAAGAATATGTGATTCATTGAAAAAATTAATCCCGTTTCCAACTGTTCTCAGATATAATAATGACCCATATGGAACAAGACGTCATATTTCACCTAACATAGTTAATATAACATCCACTATCGCACTGAATTTAGTATGTGATATAATTGACAGCAGTTACCAAGTCGACCTCTCTAAGTCTAATCAGGCCCGGCACGGATACATATTATATTCGTCCAGTATTCAAACACCTCCAGGGTGGTTTATTGTATCTGAGCCAATAAATCAAGTCTACTTGCGTGTATATAATCCATTATTGTCAAGAATGAATTTCAAACTCACAAATCAGGAATGAAATATAATTGATTTGAGAAACGAAACTCTATATATTAATTTATACGTGCGCTTGTAGAGTAAATATTATAATTGGGAAAAATAAAAAAGATACTTGAAATTAGGTAATAAAACTGAGATGGTCTAGATAAAATATTTGGTTAAACTCTCCTTGACAATCAGGAGCAGCAGGGAGGGTGAAGGACAACAATTTAGTCGCTTTACGAGTAAACAAAATACCTGACAAAGTATAAAAAAATACGTCAACAATAATATAACAAAAATGAGCTACACTCCTGACAAAGTCAGGCGATTTATACTAACGGAAATATATTCAGAGACTTTGGTTTAGCGTTGTTGATCTTTTTTCTGCTTCTGCAGAAACCTTTTTCTTTCGTTAAGGATTCGAGCAAAAGTTTGTAGGGTTCACCCTCCCTGCTGCTCCTTCGCCTAAGTAGAAAAATCAGGCTCTGGCTAATTCTTTGGAGTTAGGTCCTCCCAGATATTTTGGCCATTTTCCTCGAAAGGTTTGCTTTCGACTTTCATAGTCGTTGTATTCTGACCAACGCACATGGAACGAATATTCGTCTTTCACCGACTCATTTCGATAGCTTGTGGTGAAATCCTAAGGACTTTGCTCAGTTGTACATGACATCCATAGGGTGATAGCCGCATGTTGTTCTTTGGAGGTTGGCATCCACCATAAAAACAAGTAAAGTGAAAAGGTGTTTTATAACGAGTGGCATCACTATCGCATCCGACAGGTTTGACCCGTATACCATCATCATCCCTTTCCAGTAAGTTTGGTCGTCATAGCAAAGTTCCCATGACAATAATGTGGTACTGAATCACTGAGGTTACAGCGTATGGCATCTATGCCATCGCAAGGCACAACATCACACGCGAGTTTACTCTTGCTGGATACTTGTGTAAAAGGATTCATCTTTTTCTCTTGGTTATGGTAGTCACAGTGAACTATCGGTCTTGGACGATGTCTCTTTTTATATGCTGACCAATATCGGCGTGGCCATACGATAAAGCATAGTGGTTAGAAAGCCACATTCGCTTCTGGTACACAATTTGATAGACTTTTTCCAAGGGTCGACTGACGATTTGATGTGTGGGTAAACGTACGATTTTGTTGGGTTGGTAAGTGGTCACTTTAAAGTTTCTATCCTGTCCATACTAAAAGGATTCTTTGAGTACGACAAAGTTTACCAATTGACTGGTGCGATAACTGAGTCAATCCTTTCACTTGTCACTCCGTGTACATTTCTTCTTGAGGGTTACGGTATTCGTAACCGTAATATTTGGGAAAGTCAATGGCAAAACATGTCATCGGGATGCTCGACTGTCCAGGCTACTAAACGGTCTCCTTCGATTTTAGGTTGATGTTGACCCAAGCGACTGATGTAGATGCAATTCTCCGTGTTAAAATACAATACGCGATCTCCTAACAGTTCTAAAGCTTCGTACAGTTTTAAGCGAGCATGGGCTGTCACGTGACATTTCCAAATTCGTCATCTTCTACAAAGTCCAGTTCTTCTTTGTAATTGACTATGAGCAAGTCCTCACGAAAGACGTCGACCGGTTTCATGTATTTTGTTTTGTCGTGAATAATCTGTAAGTAGCGGGAAGGTTCTGACAAATACTCCGTTTTGGGTAAACACATTCGTTGTGCCATTTTGCCCCATAAACAATTTAACATCACTTTGGCAAGCGATTGCCTTCCTTTGTTTTTCTACACATGGTCTAAAGTGATACCTTCATGCTCCCAGTATTTCTCTTTGAATTTCTTTTGGTCTTCGGGAGTGTGGCACCTTGAAGGATAGCCACTGGCTTCTTGTTTCAGTTTCAAAAAGCATCCACGTAGTTTGAGAAAATGCCTTTTTGAGTCTCGTCGCCCTTATGGTATTTTTCTGTCTTGAGAAAGTGGTAAATTTCATACACTTCTAACAGTTGATGTCCCAAGTCTAGAGCTTTAAACAACTCCACACTAACCCACGTTCCCGTCAAGGAACGTTCTTCCTGAGGGTACTGACAAGGGTGGCCTTGGTTGCACGTTTCAGCACAAGTACGGCACAAGGGAAACAACAGTTTATATTGGATATGATGTGGTAACACGGGATGGTACAAGTACGTGAGAGGCAAGACTTTACACTTGATCAATTCTTCGTATGTTGAATATTGTTCACATCGATGTGTTCGGTCAGTAATCGCGGGTGCGACAATATTTGCACACGTACAAATGAATACATGTCCAAGTATTTGATTTCTTCTTCTTTCTTCTCGTCTGCTTGGTACAGCATACAGGTGGCATTCGTCCGTCCTTAGTACAAACTGTCTCGAATGTTCAAAGGGTCCACTAGCTTGTAAATTTTCCACTATGTGTTTAAACTCGGGATCAGTTTTCAATCTCTGATTGTAGTCGTGTTCCCACATTTCCACCACTTGTTATCCTTGCTCTTCTAACTTCAAGCGACGTTGACAAGTGGCCTGATACAAATCTTCCATGGTGCGTTGTAAAAACTTGTTTTTAGTGTCACACTGATGGTAACAGTTGGAACATATGTGAAATAAACACCCGTTAAACTCGTACACGATCGGGGTGGTGGTGGTTCTAAGTCCAAGACATCCACCGAATACCTTTCGATGGCTTTCTCGCTTACTCTTTTGCGGACATGTTGAGTCCATTTGCCTTCCTTGTCACACAAGTAATGTAACCAGCGTAGGGCTTTGACTGAGAATTGACGTTTGACAAAATTTGTCGTTTGAGGACTGATACAAGCTAGCGTGTTTTCGGGCATGAATCGTTGGCGGTGCACTAAGGAACATGCTTTGGCAATAGTGCAGGCTTCATTCAAAGGATCGATCCCTCCGTGCTCCATGAACAGTTCTCGAAATTTTCCACATCAATGCCGTAAAATGTCTACGTCGGAACGATAATATTTTAACATTTCTTCCTGAAAGTCGAAATGGTCCTAGGTGTGACTCTGGTACCATGAATAGAAAAATTCTCTTTGTTCGGTAAGCATGTTGTCGGGGTCGTAGTAGTGAGCCTAAAAGCAAATGGGGGTAGAACAGCATGTTGATTGGCTTCAGTATTGAAAAAGAGAGATAAATAGCTTTTGACCATTTCTGTCATGCCAAACGTTTTAGGCTTGCGACTCAAAGGCATGGCCAAGTAACTCATCCAATCTTTAAACTGCACTTGTCCCACTTGCATGAAAATAATTTTGACTCTGTTCAAAGTCACTTTAGGACATTCTGTACTTAGTTCCGTATAGTGTCTCAACAGAAACTGTCCATCGTATCCCGAGAAATTGTGAGCCATCACCGTGGCATAACGATGGCAATCTCCGTAACGTTCGATGTCTTCTTGGCTCGTCAACAGGATCTAAGATCCATTGGGTAAAATCGGCCAGCGTGTTCGATCCCCGAAAGATTTTGTCACGTCCTCCATGAATCTTTCTGCAGTAAGGGCAATGAGTAGAGATAGGCTCTTGGATGCACTCCTCACATGCTCTGTGAGCCACACAAAAATTAGGATTGTGAATGCCAGTTTCTTTCATGCTTTCGAAATCGAAAACAATGAAGTTGCGTTTCTTCCTGGTCTTTATCTTCTTATTCTCCTTCATGTTTAGAATGCTATTTTTGAATATAGCATTGATGTTCTAAATCCACGATTTGACGACAAATGGGACGTCGCTTCTTTTCTTCAAATGACGTGGTCCTTAGCGTGACTGCAATCGTTGCGTTGACATGCGCTGACTGCGCTGACTGCAATCGTTCTTGTCCTTCGTCCAGACAGGGTTTAGAGGCTAAATATCCTGAGCATTTCGATCCACAATGCTTGTGTCGCTCTCGATTGTTATAGCCATAGTCACATTTCTCACAGTAATAACTGTATGACAGGAATGCAGTGATACTGGTAATGGCATCAAAATTTTCATCGTGATGATAGACGTGAATGTATTTTTCGTCTTTGAAATCTTTGTCTCGAAACAACAGAGGTCCGCATACTTCTTGAGGGTGCATTTTCAAGGTGTAACATGAAGCCAACACGTCGTACAGTTTTTGCATTTCAGGAATGCCCCAGGGTCTGTCTTTGGATATTCCCGCTCGCTGTAACAGGAGTTCTGCTTCTCTTTTTTGTTTGGCTCGACAAGATTTTTGAACAGCTTGCCAGGCTCTTTTCCATTCTGCCGTACCATTCTTGTCGGCATACGGTTTGTCTCACCACGATCGCACGGGTTAAACACATCTGGTCTTGAAGATTATTGATTCGGACTACGCTACGCTTGATGATGCGAAAGTTTTCGACTAATGACACTTTTTTTTGCGCTGTTCTGAAGCCATTACCAGTATCACTGTCCTGTCCCTTGGGAAAGAGATACGTGGGTCATGAACAATGTCGCTTTTCCGTCGGTGATGTGAAACTTGTTATTAGATTGTTGTACGTGTTGAATTTTGTCCATGACTTTGGAAGGTGTCAATTCTGCTGGGCTGCTAAACTCGATCCAAACTGGAGATTTCAAATTGTCGTGATGAATGGATAGTCTCAAGCGATCGTGTTCTTTGGCTTGACATTGCTGTTTCAGATTGGTTAACAAAGAATCCCACACATTGGACTTAAAATCTTTAAATTTGACCATGTACATGTAGGCCGTAGTTCTAATATTTTCTAGAGGAGCATTTGTCCGTCTCACGAATGTGGTAGTAAAGATTTAAGGATTTAATGGTGGTGATGAAGCTTTTGTTAGTGTAGACTCTCTGGGGTTCGATTCTGATTCACTCATTTCATCTTCAAAATCACTGGCATGAAT
>JAEAOA010000748.1:52500-192500 GCA_016746295.1 Potamilus streckersoni | reverse complement strand
GTGTCTGATGCAAACCTCTGATACACAGATGAAATATTATGTTCATATACTAAACTAATGCATCTGATTGTTATTTTATCAATACAGTAACTAAAATGATTCACACACTTACACACGTGTGCGATAGATATTTAGTACTATGTAGACGTACTGACAAAATATATAAAAATTCAGTAACTATGATTGCAGAATTATATGACAATTGGAATAAAGTCGAGATGCACAAGTTCTACCAGACAGTGGATAAAGAGAATGAAGAACCAGTGGAGGGTAAAGTTACAGGTAGGAAGTAGACAGTTTCATATATAGTTCTTGGCTGTGCAAATCATTCCACATACATTCGTTTGTTAAAGACACTTCATAAATGATGTTTATTACAAATGATTTTTTATTTTAAATACTGCTGAGGTCTCACTAGGATCTTAAAACTAGGAGTTCAGGACTCCTAATTTGGTAAAAATTTGAGTCCCACGAGCAAAAGTTGCAGTCCGAACTAAGCCAGAAATCACATAATTTCTTACACTTGGCTACAGTCGCATCTGAACTATCATTTATAGCAACTTTAGCACAATTCTGCATTTCATTGAAAGCTTCATCATTTTTCCGTTTAACTACAAAACACTTGTCTAAATTTGCAAACAGCATTTTGTCAAAGTCTCTTGATTTCGAGTTCGCGGTCAATATTTACACGGCAACAGCCAAAAATGAAATCAATAACAGTGATTGCGCTGGGCTTCGCCAATGTCGCAAATTGCAATTATGTTATACATATTGGCAACAAAAATATACCTTCTGGCCGTATTTTTGGCTACAACATTTTTGGCTGATAAAAACTGTACAGTATTGAGTTTGGAGAGGATAAATTCAAAGGCACCATGATAGGAAGCCGCAAACTTGGATGTAAAAATGCGCAGGAATCAATTGTTGCATAAACAAATCCTTATTTCATATCGACCAACCACCCTAACAGTTAATTGCAAAGTCTGTTGCATAAACAAATCCTTATTTCATATCGACCAACCACCCTAACAGTTAATTGCAAAGTCTGTTGCATAAACAAATCCTTATTTCATATCGACCAACCACCCTAACAGTTAATTGCAAAGTCATAATCTGCTTATGCTGATATCTGACCTTGATACTGTATGCTGTAATACAATCAAACTAGCCAGGCAACTGATTAGCTACAATCGAACACCTCTGAGGGCGGAAACGTGGATTTACTACAGTCGACCACACGACAGCAATTTAAAAAAAAAAAAAAAACAAACATAAAAAACCCAGAAAAAATAGTTTTTGCAGCAACTTCAATGAAAACTGATTACCTCTGAAGCACCGATATATACTAAGGAAATTTTTTAAAAATTGTGTCCATGTTCAACAATTCATTTGATGTTTCCGCAAATGGGTGTTAGTTTTGTCCGTCAAAGGGAGCCTTAAGCGGCGCCTTCAATAACACATGCACCTTCATCAAAGCAAGCCGGTAATCTTTGATTAAAGAAGTCAGCAACAAAGTAAAATAAAAGCATTGCTTCAGTTTTCATAGTGATTGTAATTTATTTATTTTGCCGCAAATGTTTCCTCCTTGCAACAAAATCGTGCGTACGGAGGACTCCCGTGTCGGCAATTTTATGCGTCCCAAATCAAAAGTTTGCGTCCAAATACGCGTAATTAAGTGTTTTCGAGATTTCTGATAGTGATATCACACTTTAGTGGATTCTTATATGTGTACGAAATGGAGTTTTTATCGTAAGAAATAGTAGTGCACTCTTATTAAAATTTGTATGGGTCAAATCTATTTAGAAAACAAAGAAAATGTTATGAATATTCGGTCATCGATAAGGAACGTTATGATTGCCTTATGTTGTATTTCATTGATATGATCGGTGGATTTGATTTTATATTCGGTAGTTTTTTGTTTTTATTGGGTGCATTTTTATAATCTGATTAAAATAAAAATTTGCGACATAATGGAGAAACTTTTAGACACCTAGAAAGGAGCATATCGGGTGAACTTAATTTTATTAGTATATTAGAAAAAAACCCAAAGCAAAACAAATCAAAGAAACAACTAACATCCTTTTGGTATTACGGTATGGATAGATAATACAGCCATTAGTTATATGCATGTATATTCTATTCTACTTTTACAGCCATTAGTTATATGCATGTATATTCTATTCTACTTTGATGCATTACTGTATATGGCTGTTTGCATTTGCTACCTTTAAAATTCTGTACATGTGTATTGTATTCTTTGTTGATGCTAACTGTACTTGGCAGTTTGCAAGTGCTACTTTGTGTCTGTATTATTACCAAAAGCTGCTTTCAAGTGCTACATTCATAATTTTAGTCACGATTGCAAATGCTTAGATCTACTTTCCTTCTGCGTTTTTGTATCTTGCAGTCTGCCAGCTCCAGAATCGATTCTGTAGTTTGTCATATGGCAAATGCTATGCTAGTTATTACAAGCTTTATATTCTATTTATAAACTTGCAATATTACAATTACATCATTTTAGTTGCTGTTTTTATACAGATTTGACCTTGCAACAGTGTAAATACAAAGTTTTATCAGTATTGATGTCCAACTCGTGTCGCCATCTGTTGTCATAATTGGGTACTACAGTATTAGCCTGACATTATGACAACAGCCGGCGCTCTACATTTGTGAAGTTTTTCTTTGCACAAATGGTGAATGCTCCCCACGGGAATTTATGGCATACATTTTGTGTTGCAACCAGCAAAAAAAAAGAACTTGCTAGATTTACGTGTCGAAGAAATAGTGTAACTCGTTCAGTAACTTTTGTTAAGGTGTACGTTAGCATACAAATTTTTTTTTTCGTTCTCTAAATCCATATACATTCTCAAAGATCTAAGTGATTTATAGCACCTTACGACCCCCTCCCAACAAAAACATATGCATAAAGTAGACATCCAAAACTTTAATTTTTATGCCTATCACCCTGAAAGACATTTAGATACCACAAAACTATTTGAAAATACTCTCACCTACCCAGGACACATATACAATTATAACGAATCAAACCTAGAAAATCGACAGTGATCAGTAATATTCTGCATTCTATACAATTTTAGTAAGATCAGTAGAGTTTTTTCACTTGTTGATGTTGTAGTTCGTCCGTCGAGTCGACGAAGACCACTCTAGTCATCCGTGAATTGGAGGGGCTGGTTCTGTTCTGTGTGTGCGCAGGTGGCTGATAAGGCTAATCCTTGCACGGAAGTTTCGGTTGCAGAATGGACACTGGATAAGTGGGACATCTCAAGGAGGGTCACTGGCACATGCTTTTCTGACTTGTCTCTTTATCTCTGCAGCTGCTATCCTGCTCGATTCACACAGCGTGGAGCCTTTGTGTAGATAGGTACACCAAGTGACTCGATCGCTAGCTGTTTGCTCCCATTAGTCAGGGTCTATGCTGAACGCTTTCAATGCAGCTTTCAAATTGTCTTTGAAGCGTTTCTTCCGACCTCCGTGGGATCTCTGCCCTTGCTGTAGCTCGCCATAAAAGAGTCTCTTAGGCAGCCGGTGGTCTGGCATGCATACATCATGCCCCGCCCAGTGTTGCTGAGACTGCAGCAGGCTGGTGTGAATGCTGGAGAGGCTTGCTTTGGCTAGTACCTCGGTGTCTGGGGCTTTGTCCTGCCATTTGGTATTGATTATTTTCCTGAGGTGTGAAAGTGGTTCAGATTCCTGGATGGCGTTGATACACCGTCCACATTTCGCATGCGTAGAGTAATGTGGGGAGTACAACTGCCCTGTAGACCTTCTGTTTGGTCATGATGCTGATGCCTCTTCTATTCCATACATTTTCATACAATCTGTAAAAAGTTGTGCTGGCTCTGGCAATGCGGAGGTTCACCTCGTCGTGAATGGTGTCACTCTGTGAAACTGCTGCCAAGGTAGGTGATGTGGTTCACAACGTTGAGTTTTTGGCTGTTGACGGTGATGTTTGGCTCAGTATAGGGCTTTCCCGGGGCTGGCTGATGCAGTACTTCAGTCTTCTTAGCATTGATGATGATACCAAAGCTTGTGCAGGAACTGGAGAACTTGTCAATGTTGCATTGTAGGTCTGCTTCTGAGCCAGCATTGAGGGCGCAATCATCAGCAAATAAGAACTCCCTGATGTTGTCTGTCATAACCTTGGTTTTCGCTTGTAGCCTCCTGTGGTTGAACAGTTTTCCATCTGTACGGTACCTGATGCCGACTCCAACTAACTCCGTCTCTGAAAGCAATAGTCAGCATGGTGGAGAAAAAGGACTGAAAAGTGTTGGTGCCAGAACACAACCCTGTTTAACGCCATCGGTTACTGGGAATGGTTCAGATGACTCTCCATTTTCATGGACTTGTGCCTGCATGCCGTCATGGAAATGCTGAACCATGATATAAAATTTTTTGTACATCCATACTTGGCCATTACCTTCTATAATCCTTCTCTGTTCAGTATCAAAAGCCTTTGTCAAGTCGATGTAGATGGAGAAAAGGTCATTGATTTGCTCTTGATATTTCTCTTGCAGCTGCCTTGCAGCAAACACCATGTCAATAGTCCCACGTTTTGTTTTCCGGAATCCACATTGGTTTTCTGGCAGGAGTCCCTGATCACGATGCATAGTGAGGCGATTCAGTAGGATTCTAGCAAGTATCTTTCCTGCAATTGAGAGCAAAGAAATACCCCTAAACAATGCCTATTCAAACACCTCCCCCTAGCCAGCTTAACACGGTTGGCGGAGACCCTAGTGTAGCAGTCGAAATAAAAATAAAAAAAAGAGGATTGTTCCTCTCACACTTGACGCATGGAATGTGTGCACCCTAATGGACCGAGATGGCACGGAAATACCCCAGATGCGAAACGCACTAATAGGAAAGGAACTTGCCAGATACAACGTGGACATTGCTGCCTTGAGCGAGACCCGGCTTACAAGAGAAGGTGAACTATGTGAAAGGGGCTCAGGATCACTTTCTTTTGGAGCGGTAGAGGAAGTGAAGAGCGCCGTGAGGCCAGTGTCGGCTTTGCAGTAAAGACAACACAAATTTGCAAACTAGCTGGACCTCCCAAGGGAGTAAACGATAGACTTATGACCATGCAACTCCCCCTCTTGTCTGGAAGAAAACACCTTATCAGCATCAGTTGCTACTGTCCAACCATGACCAACCCAGATGAAATGAAGACAAGTTCTATCAGGATCTTCACTCCGTTATTTCTGATGTTCTGTTGGCAGATAAGCTCGTCAGTCTTGGCGACTTCAATGCAAAAGTTGACTGTGATCACTTTTCCTCGGATGGGGTGCTAGGAAAACACGGAGTTGGTCACTGTAACAGCAATGGGCTCCTCCTGCTCAAGACATGTGCCGAGCATGATCTGCTGATCCCCAACAGTCTTCCGCCTCCCTACCCGTAACTGAACGTCATGGATGCACCCTCACTCTAAGCACTGGCATCTCATCGACTACGTCATTGTCAGGAAGAGGGACAGGCAGGATGTGCGTGTCACGAAGTCTTTGTGTGGCGTTGACTGCTGGACAGATCACCGCCTCATCATCACCAAGCTCAACATCCGCATTCAGCCTTGCTTGAGACACAGAAAGCGATTCATCTGCTCTCCAGTGGCAAAGCTCCAGGCTCAGATGCCATCCCAGCAGAAGTCTACAAGGAAGTGGGTACAGCCCTGATTGAAAGGCTCCACGAACTGTTCTTGCTGATGTGGCAGCAAGAGATAATCCCGCAGGAATTCAAAGATGCTTCCGTAATCCACCTATACAAATGCAAAGGAAACCGACAGGCCTGCGACAACCATTGGGGTTGTTGATATTTGTTGATACTTGCTGAAGGAAAGACCTTAAGACTGTCCCCAAAACACGCTCATCGACCCAATATACATGTATACAATTACAATAACTTAATGATATATCCAAGTTATAGTGTACACACACACACACACCGAGTGTCCTGCATGTCGTATTCCGCTTCTGAGACAGGTAATGATAGAACATGTTTGTCCTGCATGTTGTATTCTGCATTAGAGACAAGCATAAAAACGCGTTGTGGCGACAGCGACGAGATTATAAATCCTGTTTAAGAAGTTTGTTCTGAGCGACAAAGTAAATCATAACACGATGTTATGCTCATCTGACACCAGAATGATTACTCATCAAACACCAAAATTAATACTCATCAGACACCAAAATGATTACTCATTTAGACACCCCAAAATGATTACTCATTAAACATTCCAAAATGATTACTCATCAAACACCAAAATTAATACTCATCAGACACCAAAATGATTACTCATTAGACATCCCAAAATGATTACTCATTAGACATCCCAAAATGACTACTCATCAAACACCAAAATTAATACTCATCAGACACCAAAATGATTACTCATTAGACGTCCCAAAATGATTAATCATTAGACATCCAAAAATGATTCCTCATTATACATTCCAAAATGATTACTCATTAGACATTCCAAAATGATTATTCATGAAACACCAAAATTAATACTCATCAGACACCAAAATGATTACTCATTAGACATCCCAAAATGATTACTCATTAGACATCCCAAAATGATTACTCATTAGACATCCCAAAATGATTACTCATTAGACATCCCAAATGATTACTCATTAGACATCCCAAAATGATTACTCATTAGACATCCCAAAATGATTACTCATTAGACATCCCAAAATGATTACTCATTAGACATCCCAAAATGATTACTCATTAGACACCAAAATTAATACTCACCAGACACCAAAATGATTACTCATTAGACATCCCAAAATGATTACTCATTAGACATCCCAAAATTAATACTCATCAAACACCAAAATTATTACTCATCAGACACCAAAATGATTACTCATTAGACATCCCAAAATGATTACTCATTAGACATCCCAAAATTACTCATTAGACATCCAAAAATGATTACTCATTAGATATCCCAAATGATTACTCATTAGACATCCCAAAATGATTACTCATTAGACACCCCAAATGATTACTCATTAGGCATCCAAAATGATTACTCATCAAACACCAAAATTAATACTCATCAGACACCAAAGTGATTACTCATTAGACATCCCAAAATGGTTACTCATTAGACATCTCAAAATGATTACTCATTCGACATACCAAAATGATTACTCATTAGACATCCAAATGATTACTCATTATACATCCCAAAATGATTACTCATCAGACACCAAAATGATTACTCATTAGACATCCCAAAATGATTACTCATTAGACATCCCAAAATGATTACTCATTAGACATTCCAAAATGATTACTCATTAGACATCCCAAAATTAATACTCATCAAACACCAAAATTATTACTCATCAGACACCAAAATGATTATTCATTAGACATCCCAAAATGATTACTCTTTAGACATCCCAAAATTACTCATTAGACATCCCAAAATGATTACTCATTAGACATCCCAAAATGATTACTCATTAGACATCCCAAAATTAGTCATCAGACACCAAAATTAATACTCATCAAACACCAAAATTATTACTCATTAGACATCCCAAAATTACTCATTAGACATCCCAAATGATTACTCGTTAGCCACCAATATGATTACTCATTAGACATCCCAAATGATTACTCGTTAGCCACCAATATGATTACTCATTAGACATCCCAAAATTACTCTTTATTCACCAAAATGATTACTCATTAGACATCTCAAAATGATTACTCATTAGACATCCCAAATGATTACTCATTAGACATCCCAAAATGACTACTCATTAGACATCCCAAAATTATTACTCATCAGACACCAAAATGATTACTCATTAGACAACAAAATGATTACTCAACAGACACCAAAATGATTACTCATTAGACATCCCAAATGATTACTTATTAGACATACAAAATGATTACTCATTAGACATCCCAAAATGATTACTCATTAGACATCCCAAATGATTACTATTTAGGCATTCCAAAATGATTACTGATCAAACACCAAAATTAATACTCATCAGACACCAAAATGATTACTCATTAGACATCCCAAAATGGTTACTCATTAGACATCTCAAAATGATTACTCATTAGACATCCCAAAATGATTACTTATTAGTCATCCCAAATGATTACTCATTAGACATCCCAAAATGATTACTTAGCAGACACCAAAATGATTACTCATTAGACATCCCAAAATGATTACTCATTAGACATCACAAAATGATTACTCATTAGACATCCCAAATGATTACTCATTAGACATCACAAATGATTACTCATTAGACATCCCAAAATGATTACTCATTAGACATCAAAATTAATTCTCACTAGACACCAAAATGATTACTCATTAGACATCGCAAAATGATTACTCATTAGACATCCCAAAATTAATACTCATCAAACACCAAAATTATTACTCATCAGACACCAAAATGATTACTCATTAGACATCCCAAAATGATTACTCATTAGACATACCAAAATGATTACTCATTAGACATCCCAAAATGATTACTCATTAGACATCCCAAAATGATTACTCATTAGACATCCCAAAATGATTACTCATTAGACATCCCAAAATGATTACTCATTAGACATCCCAAAATGATTACTCATTAGACATCCCAAATGATTACTCATTAGACATCCCAAAATGATTACTCATCAGACACCAAAATGATTACTCATTAGACATCCCAAATAATTACTCATTAGACATCCCAAAATGATTACTCATTAGACATCCCAAAATGATTACTCATTAGACATCCCAAATAATTACTCATTAGACATCCCAAAATGATTACTCATTAGACATCCCAAAATGATTACTCATTAGACATCAAAATTAATACTCACCAGACACCAAAATAATTACTCATTAGACATTCCAAAATGATTACTCATTAGACATCAAAATTAATTCTCACCAGACACCAAAATGATTACTCATTAGACATCCCAAAATGATTACTCATTAGACATCCCAAAATGATTACTCATCAAACACAAAAATTATTACTCATCAGACACCAAAATGATTACTCATTAGACATACCAAAATGATTACTCATTAGACATCCCAAAATGATTACTCATTAGACATCCCAAAATGACAACTCTTTAGACATCCCAAACTTAATACTCATCAAACACCAAAATTATTACTCATCAGACACCAAAATGATTACTCATTAGACATCCCAAAATGATTACTCATTAGACATCCCAAAATGATTACTCATTAGACATCCCAAAATGATTACTCATTAGACATCCCAAAATTAATACTCATCAAACACCAAAATTATTACTCATCAGACACCAAAATGATTACTCATTAGACATCCCAAAATGATTACTCATTAGACATCCCAAAATGATTACTCATTAGACATCCCAAAATGATTACTCATTAGACATCCCAAAATTACTCATTAGACATCCCAAAATGATTACTCATTAGACATCCCCAAATGATTACTCATCAGACATCCCCAAATGATTACTCATTAGACATCCCAAAATTACTCATTAGACATCCCCAAATGATTACTCATTAGACATCCCCAAATGATTACTCATTAGACACCAAAATGATTACTCATTGGACATCCCCAAATGATTACTCATTAGACATCTCAAAATGATTACTCATTAGACATCCAAAAATAGTTACTCATTAGACATCCCAAATGATTACTCATTAGACATCCCAAAATGATTACTCATTAGACATCCCAAATGATTACTCATTAGACATCCCAAAATGATTACTCATTAGACATCCCAAAATGATTACTCATTAGACATCCCAAAATGATTACTCATTAGACACCAAAATGATTACTCATTAGACATCCCAAAATTAGTCATCAGACACCAAAATTAATACTCATCAAACACCAAAATTATTACTCATTAGACATCCCAAAATTACTCATTAGACACCAAAATGGTTACTCATTAGACATCCCAAATGATTACTCATTAGATATCCTAAATGATTTCTCATTAAAAATCCCAAAATGATTACTCATTAGACATCCCAAAATGATTACTCATTAGACATCCCAAAATGATTACTCATTAGACATCCCAAAATGATTACTCATTAGACATCCCAAAATGATTACTCATTAGACATCCCAAAATGATTACAAATTAGACATCCCAAATGATTACTCATTACACATCCCAAAATGAATACTCATTAGACACCAAAAAGATTACTCATTAGACATCCCAAAATGATTACTCATTAGACATCCCGAAATGATTACTCATTAGACATGCCAAATAATTACTCATTAGACATCCCAAAATGATTACTCATTAGACATACCAAAATGATTACTCATTAGACATCCCTAAATGATTACTCATTAGACATCCCAAAATTACTCATCAGACACAAAAATTAATACTCATGAAACTCCAAAAATGTTACATTAGACACCAATATGATTACTCATTAGACATCCCAAAATTACTCATCGGACACCAAAATGATTACTCATTAGACTTACCAAAATTACTCTTTAGACACCAAAATGATTACTCAGACATCCCAAATGATTACTCATTAGACATCCCAAATGATTACTCATTAGACATCCCAAGATGATTACTCATTAGACATCCCAAAATGATTACTCATTAGACACCAAAATGATTACTCATTAGGCATCCCAAAATGATTACTCATTAGACATCCCAAAAGTATTACTCATTAGACATCCCAAAATGATTACTCATTAGACATCCCAAAATGATTACTCATTAGACATCCCAAATGATTACTCATTAGACATCCCAAAATGATTACTCATTAGACATCCCAAAATGATTACTCATTAGACATCCCAAAATGATTACTCATTAGATATCCCAAAATGATTACTCATTAGACATCCCAAAATGTTTACTCATTAGACATCCCAAAATGATTACGCATTAGACATCCCAAAATGATTACTCATTAGATACTAAAATGATGACTCATTGTGTAAAACCAATAGGCTACATGAATATCATACAAGAGAGACTGATTTTTGCCTTTTGCTTCGAAAAATAGAAAAACTTCTCAAATGAACGATGCTTCTGCTGATATAAATATGATTCGTAACAACCTTATATAAAAATGTACATTCAGCATTAAATCTGAAGCATATTCTTCACTATTGTAATTTATTTATAAAGCTGATTCAAGATTTGCATGGTCGGTGTTGATGAGCATACAACTATGTTGTCATCTACGTTTAAGTCCATTAAGTTTTGATAAGGAATTTCTTATGTTTCTTGCATGACACGATTTAGTTACACAAAGAATATTTTGAACCAGTGCGGTACTAATATGCGTAATCAATAATACCTATGTGCGGGGTGTATGCTTTTGCATGTCCATCCATCATAAAACGTTAAGTGGCTCTAAACTTGCCAGTACAAATCTTCAGACCAATCAGAATTTTGCATTTGACGATTTCGAGTAAGATTTACCACTCCGAATGACATGTATTATTCAATATGTTGTGCAAAGGTTTATGACGACTTGTTCTTTCCCAGTATTCAGAAACGCCTAAGATTGAGTATGCACTCGAAAACGAAATTGCCTTCTCATAAGTTTTAATGTTAAAACTAAACTTTACCAATCAGGACCACATATCACAGATTACAATTAAGTTTACAATATATTCTCAACATTTGTTTCCCAGTACTGAGATTTCCATTGTGTCCAAACGATAAAAAAAATCATATCTTATTCTAAAGTACTGTCGATGTTGAGCTTACGCTGAATTTCTTTTCGTAGTTTTTCCGGCGGCTTTGATATTCTTTTTTGGGGGGTGTTTGTTTTGTTTTAAAGGCTGGAATATAAACAAAGCACCGTACACTGGGTCACAGATTTCAGTACTGGATCATCATCAGTACCTCATTGCTCACAGTGCCCTGTCGCCAAAATAATACACCGACAACCACACCATATTGCCCAAATTTTAAGGAATATTTATTTACCTTTAAATCAAGACCAAGAATACCAACATATAACTGTTTTATCACCAGCTGAAGGAGACAGAATACAACTGTAAATATAGACGGGAATTACATTCGTGGGTACTGAACCGGAACTAATAAATATAATCTGATTCCTATCACTTTTATTTTGGCCAAATTATTTATGACCAAACAATACATGTAATTGCTGTCAGGAACTGTACCCTGCGGGTGTTTCATGGGGTGTAGTTTTGGCCCAAATGAGAAACCAAAACTATAAGATGAAATCTGTCTGAAAATAGGTTTGAAATATTAACAAAACTGATAAATTAATGGACATTTAAATAAATATTCAAGTTTTTAAATCCAAACTGACAGATTTTAGACAGCAAAGTTGACTAATGAATGTTGTTTACAACAAATGGTTGTTTGGGTCTGTACAACTTTAAACCTTTTTCTGAGGGGTAGTGAAGCAAAATATCTCACAGTGATGTTTGCAGCAAATTGCAATATGCATTTTCCAACGCATATAGGTGTACACACTAAAGAAACAATGACAGGTGTTATGTTCCACATGTATTGTGTCAGGTACTCAGGCACTTGTTGGTATAAATAATAGTAAAATCAAATTGAAAATTGTGATAGGAAAAGTACCACGTTTTAAAGAAACAAAAATGTATATCATTTCAGTGTCAATAACTACAAAAGGCGACAATGTAATAGGAAAATACAGTTCCAGCGAGGTTATACCTAAGTGATGCTGATGTCTCGTGAAAACCTAAGCATTGTCTTTGTGTGCATCTGATTTGATTTTTAACGTAGCTTTTAACAATTTTTCAGTCATATCGCTACGATGTCTGCAGTGGGACAGTTTATAGCGATGTCTAGCATTGGGACATCATGCCGCAGACATGTAGCATGATGTCCCACCCAGTCACATTATCCTGACACCGGGCCAACCAGTCCTAACACTAAGCAGCTAATCCTGAGCGCCAAGCGAGGCAGCTGTTAGTACCATTTTTGAAGCCTTTGATATAACTCAGCGGGGGTTTGGTAATATGAACTAATCTTGGTCACTTATGGTAGATACATTGTATGCCTTTATGAAACAATGCTATCACCACCTGACAACTGAGAGCTTCCAAACTAATTCAGATCTTCCACCTTATTGTTCAGACACCAGGCTAGACCCGAAAAGATATAACATGTTTCACATATTCTTAGAGAACAGTAAGTAGGTAAATAAAGTTACAATGTTAAATTATGGAGATTTCAAAACGTCATCAAGGGTGCAGCAAAATGTCATCAAAGGTGCAACCTTTGGAAAAATTATGATACGTTACTGAACGACACTCATAAATGTGAAGCAATGGGCATATATTAAAGTGATAAATTCATCCAATAATATATCGGATTTCCAGAAGTTTATTTAGATATTTACGTGTTAAATAACTTATTCGGTACACTATGTGTCATAAAGCTTAAGGCATATGGGGACGGCAAGGTCTGATCACTGGTGCAAACATTAGTTCATACCAGTATACAAAGAGGTTAAGTAACAACTAGATTTAAGGATATTAGTATAATAATCTTATTCATGATGGAAATAATGATTTTGGATATTGCAAGAGAATTCAGCCAAATGTATGCCTCAGAGATCAGTTAGGTCCGATATCAGCAACTAAATACATGTATGTAATTGTGATTGCCAAACTTGTAGACAAGGATGGACATTTTAAATGTGTGGGACATATATCATGTAATTAATAAAAACAAATGAGAAAACTTAATTCATATGATATGTTGGAACAGTTTTAGCGTATTTTTAAGAGTGTCGGCTAACAATTATTAAACAGAATGATTCATTGAAATGTGTTATAAGCCGATGGCACAGTATCACACTGTCAAAGTACTAAGTTAAAATATGTACCGTACATAAGCATACTCATGAAGAAAATATTGTGATATTTGAAGTGCATACAGCCGTATGTATGCCTTACAGATCCACTATAGGTAAAATTAGATCCTACATGATGTATTAAATATGAACTTCTGATCTAAAACATTCTAAAATATATGGATATTTGCTTATGTGGCACGTGTATGTTTATGTTAAGATCGGTTGTACAAGTTAAATTCATGTAAATGTTGTATATTTCTTGTGTATTCTTCGGAGTACCAGTCGTGCATAAAGCAAAATGGTTTATTAAAATTCCCATGATATCAGCTTAGGCTAGCAATGCCGTACGTACTATGTCAATCAGTGTCTTAACCAAACAGAACAATAAAATGCAATGCATTTTGTGTTCGAGTCCATTTTTATGTTTTCTTCCATCCAAGGAACATATACATGTATATTTTATCACTTTAACCTGTATTTCGTGTGATATTTTTTCAGTCTGTGGCAGTTTAAAATTATTTCGTAGACAACTTGAGTAGGTTCTAATATAAAATATTTATTTCTGTCTGCTCTTTAAGTACCATATAGCTTTGTTTATAAACAATTACTAAAATCTATGTTTTGCTCAGAAATTCAGCCCATCATAAACACGGATATTATTAATTTGGACCCATCATAAATAGTTTAAATTATCTGAATGCACAATTTCAAATAGAAATCAGTCTTCACGCATTTTAAATAAAGGCCTCATTTTGACATTGGAAGATATTTATTTTGACACAATTTGACATATATTTATCATTGCATCTTGTATATGGTGTAGGAATATATACATGCTGATAATATTTAATATCATTCCCAATAAATATTATATATGTGATTTTGGGAGAAAATATAAATTTAATTTTTCTTGAAAATATTCATCAATTTTTGGAATACAAAATTGTTTAATGTTTTATTTCATTCTTCTATTTTTAAAGTCTATATACACAAGATATTAAAATTACATGTGTCTATTTTTAAAAATATTATTTTAAAAAATACCAATATCAACTTTTAATGATATATTACAGACATGAATCAGATCACAATTAATTTTTACTACATATTTTCTTTATTTGTTGCTCAATACTGAACTTTCCATAATCTTCAAATGATAATAAATCATATTTTATTGTATAGTACCTTCAAAGATGAACTCATGGCGAAGTTATTGTCATAGGTTATCCGGCATTTTTTGAGAGGCTGTGTTATAAACAATGCACCGTACATTTGGTCAAAGATTTTACTACCAGATTACCATCAATACCTCATTACTCATTGTGCACTGTCACCAAAATACAAACAAACAACCACATCACAATTCCCACATTTTAAGGAATAAATCATTACCTTCAAATCAAGACCAATAATGCCAAAATCTAAGTATTGTATAACCAGCTAAAGTACTCAGGACTAGTGCTCAAAAATAGATTGGAACTAAATGCGTGGGTACTGAACAGAAACTAATAATTGTGATCTGATTCCATTTGACTGGCATCTATTTCCATAGTTGTTGCTACTATAAGTATTTCAGTTAGTTAATTTATTGTAAACTATCATAATTTGAGTTAGGGTACAAGCTCAAGTTTCGCGAATACGGTACCATGTCTGTCACAAATATTAGTACCTAACTTCCGGTTGAAATAATGCCTATTAATTGTGGAGTTCAATTTAAAGGTAGATACAAATTAACACTGATGATGTTTTCTAATAAATCTATAAACACTACTGAAAGGAGTTGTACTAAATTACCTTTTCTATAAATAATAATGGTTGTAGCTATATGCACTTAGACACTTGTGAAATTGTACATTGTCACCAAACTTTACATGCAAAGCATGCTCCATAAATCAATCATCATATAATACATCCTTCATGCTCATCATAAGTGCATTAGTCACATGTATATCTTATATTTCTTAAATGTGTCATGTATTTTACAAAGGGAAAATATAAATAAATACATTATGACGTATCACATTGTAAGTAAAGCACATTATACTCAAACAGTCCTCACTTTAGGCGTTAGCATAGCATTCTTTAATGTAAATTCTATCGACATGAATTCAACACGATGCCAATTTTAACTAAACATCTAAATAAGATTCAAATTGAGATTTTGAAATATCTTTGTTATTGTTTGGTTTGGAGTAAATTTAGAAATTTACTGGAATTAGTCTGGTTTTATCATGTATTCATATGTTTTACAGGAATTAGTCTGGTTTTATCATGTGTTTTCAAGGAAATAATCTTATTTTATTATGTGTTTTGAGTTAGTCTTGCTTTGTTTTCTGTTTTCTTGGATTAGTCTTGTTTTATCATTTGTTTTCCAGAAATTAGTCTTGTTTTTATTGTTTTTTTTTCCTGGAATTAGTAGTGTTTTATCATGTGGGTTTTTATTTCTGGAATTAATCTTGTTTTATCTCTGAGGAACAAGTGAGGATTTCCACAAATTTGAAGACTTTTAAGTTCGCTTTCCAAGATTAAAAAGAATTTAAAGTATACAGTTTTATAGCTAAAGAGTTGCTTTTAATTCTGATATGTGATAAATGTTATAAGCACGCTGATGTAAAATATTAGTTGTAGGAAATGATAAATAGGGATTTTACTTAGGTTTTAATAGGATGCGGTCTGGAACGAAACGTGCTATGTAGAAACGATTATGTTCTTTCGACTTACCATGACCGTGACTTCTTACCCCTTAGACCACAAAATATATTAGTTTATGAGCAATCCATCCACAAAAAAAGGTTTAATAAATTTAGCCTGGAGGTAAAATTATTTAGATTTAGTGAAAGTTAGATGTACAGCTCCTAGCCCCCAATCAGCAATGCCGACAGTTAAATAATTAAAGATAAAAAAGCCAAGTTTAATAATAACAATTTAATGACAATTAAATGGTCAATAATTCAAATGTCCCAAATATACTCCGTCTGCTTGACCCTTTACTAGTCTATTGCATCATTTGATTCCTAGTGTGAGAGATTTCCACTTGTCATTGTGTTCTACTCATTTGTGTATACTTCGCTATCTCCTAATTCCCTCTCTTCCTCCCTGACTCCCTCCAAGTTTCTTCTCCTCCTCCATTTCCTCCTCAAGACTACTCTCCTTCTTCTTCTATCCCTCTTCTCTATATCGACCACACTTCATCAATTCCGACTGCTCTGTCAGTCTCACTTTCGTTTCCCTCTTAGAGACTCGGAACTACAAAAATTGAACCGGAAGTTCTGTCCTCCGAAAAGCTTCCTATGAAAACAACAAAGATGTTACAATATTTTTCACACTACACATAGCCTCTCATCAGATAATGGCTATTAAATTCCACAAGTTATGCATTCATTCACACTAAAATACACACAAGTTCTTGTATGGTAAAACACCACATAATAAACACGTCATAATAGAACCAGTCTCAATTACTCTTATACATACAACAATTTGCTTCCCATTAGCACATACTCGTACAAAATATACAAATATCAATATTCATGCTCTGATATATTCATACATCTATTGTAACTAATCTTACACATGGCAATCATTTTTCCCAACTCAAATTCAACCATGTGTCAACTCTTAACTTAACGCATTACTATGTATTGTTAACTACAAAGTAACCTACCAGCGAAATACAATATTAATTCTGACAAGCTAACAATCTTTATAATTCTCTACGTAGACTCAAATCCATGTTTCAAAATACGCATATAAATGATTTTTGTTGTTGTTGTTGTTGTAGGGTTTAACGCCATTTTTCAGCACAAAATAGGCTATACATGGCGGCCAGCATTAATGGTAGAGGAAGAACCCTGGAAAACCCAGGGAAGAACCACCGACCCACGAGAAGCTACTGGCAGGCTTTCTCACTTACCCACATTAGCCGAATCAGACTCGAACTCACGCAGACATATAAATGAAACACTACACGTAATTTTACATACTAAAACAATCCTAGTAATTAAGTATACATACTATCAATAATTACAATTATGACGCCATGTTTTGCAAAATGCGAGCAAATAACTTATTGACCTTTTCAAAGCTTTTCTTCGCTTACAATTCTAGTCCTAAGATTTCTGCCAAATTACCAGTGGCTTCTCCCTGGAGTAACCTTCTTATAAAACGGCAAGATGTACTTCTTATAATCTGTCCAGGTATACTGATATTTTTAAAGTGAGTCTGAGCTCTAATCCCAATCTAAGTTTTAATTCCCCCTTCTATCTTAATTCCAATTGTATGTCGCTGTGGACGGATCCAATCAAATATAGTGGACAATGTCTTCTCGCTGTCTGTCCACGTGGTGGATGAGAACATGCCCGGTTCACCAAGTGGGCTTCCTTTGATTTCTGAACCAACATTTAACGCCTGGATGTGAAGACTATAAGCCGTTGGCTAGCGGTTATTCTATAGTCTGGATGGTTGGCAACTTGCATTAGGGTTTACCACTGCTTGCGGCGATGTTTTCACATAAAACGCGGTTATAATACCCACGTTTACACATTTCCTGATAACCTGGATTGAGCAATCGTGACACAGACAATAACACCCTTTGGTTTTAATTTGCCAGAATAAACAGCGAAAGATATCTACTTCAAAATTAACAGTGAAACGTATCTCTCTCAAAATTAACAGTAACACAAAAGCAGCAGAAAAAGCTATAATGGTTGGAGACGGCTACATGAAAATTAAACATGATTGATCGAGAATACTATTTAGTGTATGATGTTGATTATTAAATTACGTTTTTTTTTTACTATTACAACACAGGCACTATTCCACCATGGATTCGAGGAAGCCTGTACCGAAACGGCCCTGGAATGTACGAAGTGGGCGACACGAAATTCAACCATCTCTTTGATCCCATGGCTATGTTCCAGAGATTCCATGTTTGTAAGTATGGACTGCTTCAATATTTCAGACAATTATATTTTACTGCATAAGCTACATGTTTGAATAATTTTGTTTCCTTTAATACATCATCCATTATAACAAAATCTCGTTTATGAAATAACAGGAAGTCGGGTATTGTTTTTTTTTTTAAAGACAAAAGAAATGTCGGTGTTATCCCGTCTTAGAACTGAATCATAATCAACGAAACAGAGTGTCAGTCCATGAGTCAGTTTAAAATGACAGAAACAACACAATACCATATATTATTCTTTGTACTTGTTAAAATTGCAAATACGTTAAGTTTGTAACAGTAATAAATATAATGTAATTGTTAAAATAATAATAAGAAACCCTCACACTTGAAAACAAAGAAGTCAATACTACATAATATTCTTGCCTTCCTGATTGCATTTTTAGTCTTGGAATTTCAAAATGTTGCGACTTTGAAAAAGTATCTCTCTAAATATGTCTACGTCTAATGAATTCTAGTATCAATGAACCTTCAAGTCTTGCTTATTTAACACTGTTAAACGGATGTTGTCTTCTTACAGCTGATGGTAAAGCCTACTACCAATGCCGTTACCTTAGAAGCGACACCTACAAAAGAAACATGGCTGCCAAAAGAATTGTCGTAACAGAGGTGGGAACGGTAGCCTTCCCAGATCCTTGTAAAAACATCTTTCGGAGGTTTTTAAAATGGCCTTTTATGCACTTTTTCTATATCTATTACTGAATTTGCTTTATTGATATTTAAAGTATCAGCTGGTACATGGTGGGAACTAGATAGAAAACTGATGCACATTAAACTAGCTTCTTTTACGAAAGTTTATTCATGTGTTCTTACGGTAACATATCATATACTGTAGCGGTTGATATCGTGTGTAGTGTCTTCGTTGTTTAATAAAGTTTCTTGGACTGGGGGAAAATCTACTTCCATTGATTTATGCTAGGGCTTCTGTCAGCAAAGAAATTCCAATTCTTAGAATCTTAAGAGTATCAAGAGCTATTTCACAATTAGCAGTAACATCACTGGCGTTATTCATTGTTCGCTTTATGGAAGAGCTCTGTTTTTAGGGGACGGGTGCAAGATTGAAAATTTTGTTTGTTTTGTAATACACAGCTTCACATGAAATACAAGCAAAAGCAGGAGAGTGAAACTTCACTCAAGTGCACTTCGGCGTCTCCCTCTGTCTCCCGTCTCTCTCTCTCTCTCTCTCTCTCTCTCTCTCTCTCTCTCTCTCTCTCTCTCTCTCTCTCTCTCTCTCTCTCTCTCTCTCTCTCTCTCTCTCTCTCTCTCTCTCTCTCTCTCTCTCTCTCTCTCTCTCTCTCTCTCTCTCTCTCTCTCTCTCTCTCTCTCTCTCTCTCTCTCTCTCTCTCTCTCTCAATATCTTGGTCCAAAACATTTATTTTAAATACTAATGAAGCCAATATATGCTGGACAATTCTTGAAAACACCAAAAACATAGTTGGTGTCAGTGTCCAGTAAGGCAAGAATTGCACCAGAGCAATCTTATTATAGCAGCAATGCATTTTTAGACGTATTTGCATGAGAACATAAACAAAATTGACTCAATTATCAAATCAGTTTAGAATCGCTTATTTGCATATCATAATAAAAACACGTTCGAGTTTTAACTTTGCTGAAAAAAATAAAAAATTAAAAATATACATTAAGTCAGATAACACATTATGAATTAACTTTAAATAATTTTCATTAAACCAACGCTGATTTTAAGAAGCCAACCGAAAAGTTGGCATCGGGTTTAGTTGGTATTAAAATATTGGATAAAACATAGGTTATAATGTCTCATGACGGTAAAGAATGCAAAATGAAACGCCCGTCTTTCTGGCTATCTCTCTGTTACTTTGCTAAGCAAACCGTCTTGCGTAATAATAAGAAGAACCTGCCATGACACACACAAGACACACAATTAAACAACTAAAAAAATCTGCGATTGCTTGTGAAACATTGCAGTCCAAAGCGAAATGATGCAAGTGTCATTCACTGAAATATTTTTTTGGTCTAATCCATAAGAAATCAAATCTAATAAGTGTTACATATTTTACTCAACTTTTGCAAATATAATATTGCAAATAAGCAAACAGCATCTATATATTTGTATATTTTAGATTTTTGTCCTTCTTTCAACCTAACGATGGTTTTAGTGACAACACGCTCGTATCATTCTACCCAATGAAGGATGAACTGTATGCATCGACAGAGAGTGATACCATCCACAAAGTGGATCCGGAAACATTGGATTCACTGGGAAAAGTACGAATTCATTTTTGTTATATGGGCACATTTTCATGCAAATTAAATTATGAAACACATCACGGTGTTTGGATAAACGAAAATAAAGGAACAATAATGTCAGAATTTATATTTTAAAAAATTTCCCTAAAGGATATTGAATTTATTTTTTTTGCAAATAATCCCAAGAAAGCTTGAACCGAATAGATTTCAGCTCTAGTTTTGTCAGGACGTATATGGTTTATCTCGCCATACGAGATATAAACAAGTTACGGTAGATGCAAGGTATCAATTGCTGCCCAACGCAAGCTCTAAATTGGCATATTTGCAACCTTTTGACCTGACATATAGGGGTGCTCATCTTCCCAATTTCTTTTTCTAATGTTTTTAATAAATTTTGTTTTTCGTAAATAATTATCAAGAAGTATTTATAAATATAATTTCCTCTGCATATATATATATATATATATATATATATATATATATATATATATATATATATATATATCTTTGTTCTTATTTTTTAACTTAACCTTTTGTTTAGTTACCTCTCTAAGTACAACGTTTTGGGAGGTAACCATTATACGCTTGTTTACAAACAGCTAACTTGTATATTGTAGGTGAGAATTTCAAAGTATGTTGCTGTCAATATGGCCACTGCACACCCGCATTGGGATATAGATGGGACACTTCACAACATCGGCTACTCCTTTGCAAAGGGTCCAAAAGTCTGTTTAATTAAATTTCCACCTAAAGGTAAGTGTAGTTATCTTATTTCTCATAATTTTAATTTTGTGAATGTTTTGCCTTAGAGTTTCAGATATTAAAGGATTGCAACAGAAACGCGCATTGCTGATAACTCAAGTGTAAAGTTGGGAAATCTTGAAGTCTGAGCTGTGCATGTGAAAACTAACGTGTTTTGTTAAATTTCAAAACCTCAAAACGGGAACATATTCAACATATGCCTGTATAGTTTCTTCCCATAACAAGATATTATTAACTTATTATGTTCTGTGCACACTCTTCGACGTTTTAGAGTGTTGATGATTTAGTTCTCTTATTCATTTGGCTTTTTTAAGTTCATTTGTAAATTTTAAAAGTTGTCTGCCATGTGCAATTCTACAAGGATCTTTTCCGTTTTGTGACGCTACTTTCTCTGGCTCTTTATTTACCTTGTTTTCATCATTTGTTTTGTTTTTGTTATCTTCAGTTTATTTGAAAAGAATATTTACAAAGTTAACTAAAATGACTTCAAGATGTTGGAAAGGATGTTTGTAAGATGTTGGAAAGGATATTTGCAAGATGTTGGAAAGTTTGTAAGATGTTGTAAAGGATTTTTTTGTAAGATGTTGGAAATGATGTTTTGTTTGATTATTTGCAGTGTTACTTTATTTAGTGAAAGCTTGAAATGCATTTAATTAAATATACATGATGGGTTTTAAGACATGTTCAAAATGTGCCGCCGTAGAGTAACATTACGACACATAATTTGTAATGAGCTATTCTTTTTGTAAACCTTATTAAAATGAGAAATGGAAAGAAAAAAGTTCACGTAACAAAGAATAGAACAAAACAACGGAGAAAAGAAAAGATAATAAAGCAGTGTGCAATACCAAAATGTATGGAACAAAAGTAGCACATCAGCGAAACCTACACGATATCAATTTCCTTGAAGGGAAGATGCGAAATGATTATGAGATAAATCACTGAGGATGGTTGACCTTGGAGGATGGTTGACCTTGGAACATTTTGATGTAGCACCTTCCAATCTATTTCCCATGCTAGGCTTTACTGCATAATGCAAAGCTATTCCTGTAATAATAACTGTTGTAACAAGAGTGGATTAAAGTTACAAATGCTTCAAGAAAAAAGTAACCATTACACATTTGATTCGTGAAGTATTTTCTCAACTCTTTCTGTTTCTTTATTTTCTGTTTACCGTTTTAAATACGTATATTTGAAAGTTATAGAACTATGGTTCAGTGCAGATACAGATTAACCTTGCTTAAATGATACAATCCAGTGAGGAATGTAATTCCGCTGATGTCGTGACGTTATCTTTTAGTTCAGTTTCTAGAATGTTAAAGTTGTAGAGCGGAATAATTTTTCTTGTTATAGAAGCTACAGTAAATTACGACATCTGAGAATGATTTTGGAACTTTTAGCAGGTATTTCATTAGCAAAGAACTCAAATTTCATGTTATATATTTCTTTTTCCACTTTTCCAGTCAATTTTCTGTTATGTTTTTATCAGTTGTCTCTCTCGCTTCCGCCTGCAATAAATGAGTTCAATTCCTGCTCTAACTCTTCCAAAAGTACTCTTTATATAAATCAGGAAATCACTTGAGCTGAAATTCCAATTCTTATTCTAGTTGGGCTTTGTTCAGGCTGTAATTCTGTGACTTATCAAAATGTCTTCAGTATTTAGATAACGATAGTGGTTGAAAGCAGCAAACATGTTGAAATTATAAAGAGCGTGAAGTACTGCATATTATACCAGAGATGTCCTAGAATATAATGATTACTTTTGATAATACTGATATATGATCCTGCCCTATCATCATACTGTAAGGATGTATAACTCCCTTCAATTAAGACTTGAAAATTTAAATGCCCATCAAATAATAACAGATGTTACCATTCATCACAACATTTACAATATGAGTTATGCGTTCATCAAGAAAAAAATTCTCAAACTGTATTCAGAGGAGAAACAAAAGATGGAAAATGTGATAAATTGTTGTGGTCTGACTCATTATGGGTAAAAAAAATGAAAAAATAAATAAATAAAAAAATAAATAGAAACAATGTGGAAGTTGAAAATTTACTCAACAAAACTCTTTTACATTTTTAGTCATTCCCGATAAATAAATAAATAAATAGAAACAAATTTACTCAACAAAGCCGTTTTACTATTTTAGACAGACCCGAGGATGATTTTCCTCACGGAGAGGTCGTGGCATCTCTGTCTCCCAGCAGCAAGTTCAGCATCAACTACTTCCACAGCTTTGCCATGACTGAGAACTACTACATCTTTGTGGCACAGCCAGTGTACATCAACCTTCTTAAGGTGTTAGTAGGATACTTTAGGGGTGTACCTCCAAATGCCGCTATCGAATGGTGGCCAGATATTAAGGTATTTATTTTGGCAACTGAGTATGTAAGTAGATAAGTAAGTAATTCTGCACCTACATGATTTTGTACTTGCTTAGGTATTTAAATATATGCTTGTAAACATGAGTAGCTCTGTATCCATGTATGTGTATTTTGGATGAATATATTAATGTTTTGTTCATCCTTTTGGGGTGGGGTGGAGTTTAGGTGCGGTGTCTGTATCTGCCAACAGCTGCTATATTCCTGTGTCGTGATCACCTTTCTTTATCTGTGTCAATATTTTGTATCATTTGTATGCTTGTTGTCTCTTCGTACACGTGCCTGCGTAAATATTTTCTTCGCCTCCGAATGGGTAAAGGAAAAACTATTAAGTTAACTTCAGGTCACTTGATCTTTTCCGGCATCCTTGCGACTATCCGTTCTCTGGGGTCTAAATTTTCAACACCTTTCTTTATAGTGCGGTCCATTTTGTGGTGTGCTTGTATCTTGGAATCAGTATGTATTCCTTTAGCTGAGAGATTGGGACCTAAATTACGTTTGACTCAATATTGCTTTAAAACCATGTTCAGATTATATGTTAACACATGCTAGTAAAAACCCGCTAAAAGCGTAGCATGAATGCAGCAAAGAAGAGATTTAATGCCTGAAATGCTATAATGTGGTCACAGTTAACTTCTTTTACATTGTTTCCTGAACATTACTTATTCATAGGCATGTCCAGGTTACATTTTCAGTTTTCTTTAGGTCCTTCCATTACAATTTGCATGACGGTACGTTCACTTTTTGGTAAACATGTTTTGCAGATGAAAGTCGTATTACTGTTGGTATACCAAGTTTATCAAACATATCTTATAATTATAATTGCCGGGTCTTGTATCTGCGAACGTATGACTTCTTGTCATCAGTCATGGATAAATAACAATACATTGTGGTCTCAGCAAACCAAATGTAACCAACCACAGCATTCTCTTTAACACCTGAAGTCATGGTCTGAAATCTAAAATCTGAAAGTAGCCAATGGTTAAAGCAAACACCACTGGATACGCAGACCGATCCCGAGTTCATTATTGTTTTGAGATGTCATCTCAGTCATTTTTGAGTTTATATTTCGCCTGAAAAAATAAAAAGTGAATAATAACAATGCCAGAATTGCTAGCTCAAGTCCTACAAATGTCCATATTTTCTGCTACTTTGTTGCGAATCCTTTTATAAATGAAGTATGAGTAAGAGTTTATGATTATGCATGAAATGAGCAGAAGTCAATGTGCATTGACAATGTTTCCATGGATGTGATTTTGGAGAGCCGTTTCTCCTTAGCAACGCAGTGCCATGTAACTGGTTATAGCAAGTCCACAGTTTGGAATAATTCATTTTTACGTATAAAATTGGATAATATAAAAGAAACAGCCCAATATATCTGTTCGGAACTGTATATAGGATATAGCATGGTATAATTGCCATTTATGGCTAAGAACACAAAAGTGTTGCATTGCAATATATCTCCATAGTGTCACGCACGAAATCAGTGATATGACAAGAACTCAGCAGACATAGTTCGTCTTAGGATTAGATTATTGCATGTTGCTCATGTTATATCTTGTTATTTTTATTTCGTTTTCTGTCGTCAGTATCTTAAAATGATGACATCGATAATCAGACTAAATAGTTGTATCTTTCGTGTTGCTAAGAATCAAACTATTTATATTGCTGTAATACGTGATCTGTTTGACTGGAGGTTTATTAAGATAATTTCTGAAACTCTCTCTCTCTCTCTCTCTCTGAAACTAAAAAACACGAGAGTATACAATTCACTTTTACTTACGGGTACTATTTTCGTGGATTAAAAGATAGCTATATACCATGGATTCTAGATAAACCTAGACTAAATATCACGTCCTCACCATATGATTGATTCTTTTTGTTTTTGCTTTTTATATTTAACAATATGTTCTCTCAGTGTGTATTCTTATACAAGCAGAACACCTTTTTTATTTATTGACAGTTTACTGTTAAAATTTTTGTTTTATTAATGTGCAATTTTTTTGTTTTTCATTTTATTGTAATTGAATCTAGCTGTTTATTGTATTTTCTTTGACCATAGTTTAATGTCTACTGTTTTTGCTGTGTTGTCTGTTTCTAAGCTTTTTCCTATCTATTTAATTCCAATGTATATGGGATAGTAGACATTATTACGTTGCCAGTTGAATGCATTATTACATTGCCTGTTGAAAATATTTTTATATGCATCAATTGAGAACAACGGCTACATTGATTCATAAGGGACGTACTAATTCAGCCCAATTGTCCAGTCACAGACTAATCCACACCTGCTTGCGATTATAAAGAGTTCCTTGACTAGTTCCGGCTTGAATTGGCAAGCCATAGTCATACGACGGTAAATAGTAAATATGTATCCCTTTTAACTAGCCAGTGACGCCATTCGCATGAATGTGATATCATAATTACAAGTTTTTGTTTGGAATCTCCACCATAAATGGTAATGGTTTGTTAGTAGGTTCACATGAGTACGGTGTATAAGCGGTTCTCAATAATAAAGTTGTTGGGGTTCTCTTTGTTTCGTCCACTCAGAAAATCCTCATTTCTTTCCGATGAGAGTTGAATTACCTGGAGTCTCTGAAAGAGACTCGTAGACCGGCATCCCCATTTAAATTTTCTTGACATGGGAGACTAGTCAAAGAAACTCAGAGCAAAGTGTTCTACAGATTTAATCATAATGTTGCACTCTACCGTTTCGTACTTTGCATAGGGTTTAATTTTTAAAGCCAATGAATTTTCCAGATTTTCCTCAGTGTTTATCCTATCTAAAAAGACTTTGCTTATCTTAAATATAACTTAAAGAACTTTCAGTTCCATTTCTGTTGTTATATGATTCGTGTGTAATTTTGTTTATAGAGTAAACAACTTACATTAGATGTGCATGTATAAAAAAATGCTCGCTCTGCTTGATCATTTTCACTTCCTGGACTTCCAAGGTAACTTGTGAAAAAAAGTGACTCCTTAACTTTTCCTAGTTTTATATATTTGGTAATTAATTGCACCTTCAGAAACTGGTTTAGCCTACTCGGAAAGGTTCGTTTTTCCTATTTTAATAACTGCTAAAAGTTGGTGTACTTTAGACTACTTAAGACTGATATTTGGTAGGACACTGGAGCAGCCATTTTGATCACCTGTGTGCTTAGATCATGCACACTGTTTACAATTACAGCCTGTAAAGAAATGTAATCCACAGTGCATGAAAATAGGGGTATGCCAACATTCTTTCTAATTGTGCATGTTGCAAATGCAAACAACTTAACCGTACACCTTACACTCTGTCAGAGATACATAATATCTGTGAAGACCCCGCCCCCAGCCACATATGTATTATTGTTGTATGATTTAAATTTGGTTTAATAGTTAAAACATTTAAGTCACAAGCATCTGAACATCTCATCTGAATAATTCACATGTATTTCTTCAACAGAACAGTATATATTAGTAGTGAAGTCTCATAGCGAAGTCTCTCACAATTCTGCCACTCCCCCTCCCCCATGATGGAAAGTTAGCTATTTTAAACATCCACATATTTTCTCAGCATAGCAACACTAATAGACAGGAACTGAACCTTATCACAGTTACTCCTAATATGTCACTAATCCGTTATATAGTTAGAACAGGAATGGTACAGATAAGGTTCACAGAGTTCAAAATCAAAAGGTAAAAGTTTGCTAATTTACCCAACATCAGTACATGCATATCGAAGAAAGTACATGTGTTTGTCTTGATTTTGTCCTAAACTGCATTGCACCTGAATGACAAGAAACATTTTCCTTTCAATTAATACAATAGTTTAAAACTTAAACTGACTTTACGTATGTGCTTTTAGACTTCTAAGTTCCACATAATTAAGGACACTTCAAATACAATTCTGTCAAAAGGCATACCGTTAAGGCAAATTGGGTCTAGGTAGATTTTTTTCATACATAACATAAATGTTACTGTACTATTTTCTTGGGAAAATCATACATGATATAAAAAAGAGAATATCAATTGCACACAGTTTCGTTTTTGTTTACAACATATAAAGAAATTTCAGCCACTGCGTGAATGTAAATCAACTAGTCAATATTCTCTATACTGTGTATATTACAAATGCACTGTGCATATTACAAATGCAAACAGCTTCATCTTACACTTGTCATTCTGTCAGAAGCACGTAATATATGTGGAGCACTACATAGACAACGCCACTGCCTGTACAAACTGTTTGAGTCTGAGAGCAGCATCGTTTTAATACGTTTTTCTAATTTTAAAGATTAGTTTTTGATACATTTAGCATAGTGATGCTTGATCTGTTAGCTGAAGCACTAATTATTCTGTATTTGGCAAATTCTTTCGACAGGAGGATTAAATCGATAAATTATGTGCTAAAAACAGGTTTTCTGCCAGTTTCTTGACGATCCCAACTCGGGGTGGTAGTGGCGTTAACTGTAAGGGAATTAATCCACTGTGAGGAGTATAAGACTCCACCGTAGTCACAGTACTTTGCATATTTTTAAGATATTGGTGGACGAATATGGCCACATGTAATGAGCAAATATCCTCAAGAAAGAGAGACATCGGAAATAGCATCAAACCACGTTTGATGCATCATCAACGAAATACTTGACCACTTATTTCGTGTAATTCCTGCGACCGTTGAATGAAAAAGATTCACTCTTCATTTGCACCGCGAAGTAAGTGTCTCTGCTATTGAGCAATTTGCAATTTCGGATATTATCATATGTCGATTAGCTCATAGGACATGTATACATGGTACGGGTCAAAGAAAATAGCTCAAAACACTTGTTTCCTTTACTTTGTCGTGATTACAAGTTCAGTCTGGTATAATAAGTCATAGTTGCAAATTAAACTACGTAAAATTCATCGTAAAATGTGTATGGATATTTGTTTCTAAAACTTAAAGTTCCTCATGGATAATGGAGCAATTCCAATGTCAAATCTTCAGTTCTAGAGGTGGTGAGTTTTGTATATTGGGTAGCTTTTCGATTTCAGAGACAGATAAATCTTACCAGTCATCCGCATTTCCACGCTGTCTAAATAGAAGTGGTCGGTTTTGAGAAACAATCACACTGACATAGTTTGTAAAAACGTATTGAATAACTCATTGAATTTTGCTAGATTTAAACTATTCCTTATGTTGTTAGTAGTGAGAATATGCCGCTGAATTATTGTAATGTCAGTAAAATTATTAAAACATACATACGCCCACAGATTTGATGACAGTTCAAAATGGCTCTTTTTATATGCGTATTAATCTGGTTCAACCAAACTATCTCTACCAAACAAGGGTCCTGTGTGAAATACCGAATTTTCTTTGTAACCCCAGAATGAGGCTTTCCCAACATTCAGGAATGTGGCTTGATTGGCTAGTGAGATGATGTGACGTTAAAGTCTTGTGATGATCACGTGACATCTTTCTTCTTAGCGTGGACAGATGCAATGACTGATAGAGTCAAGTCCCCTTCGTTGGGGTCTGTATAAAACAAAATATTTCCTTAATAATGTCATTTGAATCTTACCATTGATATATGTCTTAAGTGACCGCAAGAATGTCTATATAGATCAATTTTGAGACAAATGTCAGAAGCGCATTCTGTCAGTAACAGGAACCAGTGAAGCATTTTGTGAGACTATCCTAAGGCGGAAATATCCAAAGCCACACTAGAGTCTGGTTGGACGAGATTATATCCAATGTTATTTTATAATTTGCGACGGAAATAACCGAGTTCATGCTCATTTGTATGATATATATTTAGAACATAATCTTCTATCGTCGATGCGAGTGGAATAAATTGGACTCTAGAAGAATGAGTGATAATAATAGTGATACGTATGAACTTGGCACTGTTTTGGGGGACGAATATTTGACTGGATATGCAAAGGAACTATCCTCATTAATAATGACAGGCAATCAGTGATGTTCCAGCCATCATCGAAATACATGACGTTTTCAATTTTAAATTTATTTCTACAATGTTTGAAAAAAAAAACCAAGGAATTTATTCAGTTTTTATACCCTCAACCTATAACGTGCGTTGATATTAGTGACGATACATTATTAGGCCCTTGTGACGTTGAAAAAATTATTTTGACACGGAAATAACAATGGGCTTGAGAGAAGTTATAAATCATTAATATTTTCAGCTCAAGTGTTTTACTAGATTCTAATTGCTATGATATCTTCAGTTGGAAGAAACTCGGTCGCTTTCATCAATGACTGGTAGAACAGTTTGGAATTGCTGCTACAGCCGCCATCGCAGGTACAGATATCTTGCTTACCAAATTATGTCAAGTGCACTTTATACACCATCATATCATTCCTTACAGGTAACTCGATACAAGGCAATCATACCAAAGACTTATACAAATGATACTAACAGCTGCATCGCTAGGCGCTTATCATTAAAAGGTTGATGTTAGGACTGGTCGGCCTAGTTATGCATGTCATTCCTGCTGGGGTATAGACCGACCACAAAAGATTGCTAGAGACTTCTGTCCTGTGCCATTCCCTTAAGCTTATTCAAGGTGTGACTCAGCTTAGTTATCTCCACCTCTGGGTCATGTCGCCAGGTGTTTCTCCTTCTCCGCTTGCCTTGTGGATTACATCTCAATGCCTGACTGGTAATGTTGTTTGGCAGTTTACGGAGGGTGTGCCCTATTCAACCCCACCTTCTCTTCATGATGTCGTCCTTTACCGGATGCTGAGAGGTTCTCTGCCACAGGAAGGCGTTGCTGATGTTGTCTGTTCAGCAGATTTGGAGAATTCATCGTAGGCAGCAGTTGACGAAAGTCTGAATTCTCTTTACGGTCGACTTGGTTGTTTCCCAGGTCTCTGTTGCATACAATAGGACTGACCACGCTGGAGTTAAACAGTCTGGTCTTGGTAGTCAATGAAATTTCTTTGGAGTTCCAGATGCTCTTGAGCTGAATGAAAGCTGCTCTCGCTTTTTTGATCATTGCCTTGACGTCTACGTCTGTACCACTCTGCTAATTGATAATGCAGCCGAGGTACATGAAGAACTCCACCTATTGCAGGGGACTTCCATTTAGCGTGACTGAATTATTACTGACATGATTGATCTTGAGAAAATTGGTCTTGTCTTTGTGGATGTTGAGGCCAACCTGTGCTGATTTGGCTGCCAGTATGTCGGTCTTGTCCTGCATTTGCTGCTCACTGTCGGAAAATAGCGCTAGGTCATCGGCAAAGTCCAGATCCTTAAGTTTACTCCACAATGTCGACTGGTCAGCTTGGTGTCAGGATAATGTGACTGGATGGGACATTGTGCTACATGTCAGTGGCATGATGCCACAGTGCTTGACATCACAATAAACTGCCACATTTCAGATATCATAGTGATATGACTAGAAGATTGTCAAAGCTACGTTTAAAATCCAAATCACACGCACACTGACTGAGGTAACTCGACTGAGATGGCTTGTTCTTTGCGACACATTCTTATTTCAGTGTGCAGAGAACTTTATGCTAATGTACTTGTGTAAATAATTTCATAAGCCTATCGTAATGCATTATTTCATGGTACTTTTTTTGCCTCACTTACTACTAGGTGTGACGGAGTTCTCAACTATTAGTTGCTGGCTAAAATGTTAATATGTCGATATAATTCACCAGTTTATGAGAATCAATTTGAGAATTGAGATAAAAACTAGAACGTGTAATGGCAATGGGGTTTAGAAAGAAACGAAAAAAAGACCCGCTGAAAAGTTTCAAAATTTTGTAGAAAACTTGTTTTAACTGCGATATACTGTCCGAAATTTTCAAGCTATTGTGACATCTTGACATTATTATGTAAGGTACTGCATTAATTGAAGATAATTGAATTTGTTTCTTCTATTTTTGTTCGGGGACTCGGGTGGCTTAGAAGTCTAAGGCTTTCGCCATTACCGATCACTGACATCTCACTTCTGTCCACATGGGTTCGGGTCTCGGGTTCGACTAATGTGGGAAAGCTGTCAGTAGTTTCCTTCGATGGGTGGTTCTTAATGCAGATTGTCACGGATTGTTCCTCCACTAGTAATGCTGGCTGCCATGTATAGCCTGACTTGCGTTAAACCCCTAAAGAACAACAACAACTACTTCTATTTTTCAACATGTTTACAAAAGTGTGTTTCAGAATGGGGTTAACAGCCATTTATTTCAGGCTTTTAGGATGTTATTATAGGGTTTACTGTCACAAATATCCATTTTACTGGCTTCTCTGTCTAGTCAAATGAAATACTATTGGTAATTTAAAGACCCAAGGAGGAAACGCTCTATTGCAGTGATACTACAACCCCCTTCTCAAATCTATTAATTTATGTTCATATGAAACAGGTGCTTTTAACAAATCTTGAATTCGATATTCACAAAATTAAATGAATTCACAGTATCTAAATTTATTTTCAAATTGAAAAAGGCCACGTTTCGTGTCATCCGGAAGAGTACAGGAGAAGAGGTCTGTCCCAACATGACCTATGAGGCAGATCCTTTTATGGTTTTCCATCACTGCAACGCATACGAAGACAATGGTAATTTATAATTTGAAGAGGAAAAATGTGGAAATCTCATCACTTCTTATTTGTATTCTTTCTATTTACCAAGCCCATTGGAAGTATTTCAGTATTACACTTCTGTGACAGGCTTACCTCTTCTAAATTCATAAAAAGTATTGTAGAACAATCTGAATCAAACATCATCCGGGCATGAAGAGCATCCATTAAACATGGCAGCCACTACTTAAATATTATTTTAAAAAATAAAATTGGACTGATCATCCCGGCATAAAGATTTTAATCGTATGCAAACATTCTCCATGTTCCATCAATTGTGGACCAATTACTAAAAATAGAAGGTACACAAAGAACTTTAAATGACTTATTGTCAAAAGCCGTTCAGCAGGAAATGATCTTTAGAATACAATGTAAAATAATGGGCATTAAGACTTTAACAGACAAAACCGATTTGTCATCAAACATGGCCGCAAATACTACAAATAGACTAAACGTTTTAAATGACCTTTTTAGAACACACACTTAACAGAATTCATTTAAATTTGACAAATAATTTTGTTTAAGGAACTATTAAATTTTTAAAATAAAGGTGATCTCCTGTCTGATAAATCCGTCGTTACTAGCAGTATAAGAACAATTAAAAAAGGACTTTCTCTTAAATATTGCATTACCGAATTTGAGCTAATTTCACAGAAACAGGACTTTATGTTAAACATTGCATTACGGAATTTGCGCAAATTTCACAGAGATCGATCTTGTGCACAATTATACTAATGCGCCATCGAACATGATTGGTTTCACCAACAATGAAAAACTTCCAAAAATTTTCTTCGCAACAATTGCTTATCAGTAAATCTGACCATATTAGGACAGAAAGCGTCATGGTATAACGGGATTTAAACTTGCTAATTTGCCAGAAAGTATGGTTGCTGTTGCTAAATATATAATAAACCAACAAATTTTTATCAAAAACAGGGCTATACCTAATGTGACGCCATATGCGGTGATCCAAGCTGTGGCGGTATTTGTAATACCTTGTATGGTTTGTAAGAGTTGGGGTGGGATGTTCCCAACATTTATTAGCTGTGGAACCCACCCAGGCTTGATATGGTTCGAAAGTTAGTAAATGTTGTTATAGTTCTGAGCTCCCCGTCAGCAATGTCGACAGTTAAGTAATGAAATACAAAGAGTGCAATTAAAGAACAACAATTTAATTAACAACCAAATATTCAGTCTCTCGAACTCTACCACGCTCTTTCGCTTGACCCATTTTAGCCTATCTCATCACATGAAGGTTAGTGTGAGAGTTTCGCCCTGTTTCTTGGTATTACTCATCTGATGCTTCCAATCTAACTAGTCCTCTCTGGGTTGCTTCCCTTCACTCTAATTCCTATAATTATCTCTGGGTTGCTTCCCTTCACTCTAACTCTTTATAATTATCTCTGGGTTGCTTCCGTTCACTCTAATTCCTATAATTATCTCTGGATTGCTTTACCTTAGATTCTCCGTCTATCCATCTCTCGTCTACTCGTCGACTTGGACTTGTCGACTTCGACTGCACGGGGCAGTTTCGTTCCAGTCCTTATCTCCCTCTTCATCTCTCGAACGTGGCACTCTTACCTAACTGGCACTTGTCGCGGAAGCTTCCTGTAAAAAACACAGGGATAGTACACTATTTTCTCTAGGTACCCACCTCACACTATTCATATAACTGATCACCAGATAAGACTATAAAGTTCATATATCACCCACGCGTCCATTAACACCCAGATACACATACATTCTTGTATGGTAAAACACAATATAATAACACATCATAAAAGCACGATATCAATTCTACGTATACATGCAATGATAATTAATTCCCATTAGTACATACTCATAATTTATATGATACTGACTATATAACAATAACTAGACGCAGATCTTTGCATCACCACTCATACGATTATGCAAATGCAAATATCTACGCTGACATATTCGAACATATTTTCTAATCTTGCGTACATTAATCATTTCTGATTCCAATACAAATATGCGCGACTCTACATAACATACTAAAGGTGCTGGTTACTACTAGTAGGGTATAATGACTTATAATATTGATGCTGCTGAACTAGCAATGTACACAACCCTACATAATCCAAGTACATATATAAACACTACAAGTAATTCTACATACTACAATCCCAATAATTGAGTGAACATAATATTAGTACTTACAATTGCAGTGTTGTATTGTTCGGCAAAATCGAGCAAATATCCATTAACCTTTGAAGCTTCGTTTCTAGGCCCAAAAAACCTTTTTCTGTGAGCCCGCCAATTCTACGGGCGTCAATATTCTCGGAGTAATGTACAGCGACTTCTCTTTACAGCTGTCTGGTACTTACTGACTTAAATGTGGGCGAGAGACAGTTAAAATTCGAATCTAGGAGTTTCCTGGTGACCTATATACGAGCTCAATGTTGAGATGATGATAATTCATACATCAAGCATTTAGAACTAGTTTCCTCCCTCCCGTATAGCTATATGGCAGAACGTGACACAAGCAATATGAGACATACCTTTAGTTTTAAAGTAGATGAATCAAAGACACGTCAAATTGTATACTAAATCTATGGCTGCAAATGCGAGAGATGGAACAATAAAATGACTCAACGAACAATAAAATTGCTTTCTCCAAGAACAGACAAAGCACATCCTACTTTGGAGACGTTCGTAGGTTTTGGAACCCTGACATTAGAGTTTCTATGTGCACATTAGAAGATGAATTTTAATAATCCATACGAAACTTTGATTGCAGTAAATCAATAGATAATGTCAAAATCTCCCAAAATTAGTAGGTGCTATTTTTACAGCCATTGCTTTTTGGTTAGAACATGGAAATCTCATAAGTACTGGCATGAAAACTTAAAATTTAAAAATTTAGAGGTGACATTTTGTTCGACATGGATCGACTTAAACTAAATAGGTCATTCTGTGTGAAATCATAAGTTTGACTGCCAGAATTCAATACTGGTTGGACATATTATTGCGTTATAACTTTATAAAGTCTTAAGTATGATTTCCAGAATTTAATAATGACTGGACATACCATTACGCTACACCATCAGATGCAAAACCGTATTAAATCTTTGATGTTTCACAAAAGACATTCATCATATGTATCAAATGCAAATTTTATTCCAAAGCTGATATTAACTTCAATTTGGGGATTCATTTTATTGTCACTGGTATTCAAGGGTTTAGTAAGCACAAAAATATAAAGAAATATCCAATGCTCAACTTTGTAGAATGGTTGCTACCTTATTTAGGAATATTTAAAAATCATAACGTATATGAATAGCTTTATTTACTTTTGAAGCATATATATATATATATATATATATATATATATATATATATATATATATATGTGAAATGATACAAAGAACATTTATTTAATGCGCTTTCATGATTATTTTACATTAAAATAAAACAAAAAGACATTGGACAATACTAGAAACATAGTACTGTAGCCGTCATTGTTTTTCAGATCATATTGTCATTGACCTCTGTGCACATAAAAGCAACGAGGTGTTTGAGTATTTCAATCTGAAAAATTTACAAGGCGACCAGAGTCTAGAAAACTGGAGGAAAATAGATAATCCAGAGCCAAGGCGTTATATTCTACCTCTTAATATAGAGAAGAAGGTAAGTATGACAGCTTCCTATGAGAAACCGTGGCTGTATACCTTTTGATGAGCTTGCTTTTGTAACGACTGTCTGAACGTCGTGCCTCATTATGTTAAATGGAAATTTGCTCTGTAAGTGTGCTAGAATTACTTATTTCGAAACAGTGTCAGTCTCTAACTGGAATTCAATTTTCTACCAAGTCTTCTTTATAACTCTCATTTTGAAAGCGGGCAGTACATTTAATATTCAGTTGGCCTCCTAATGACCATCTTCACGTTTTTGTGTGTATAGTTATTCCGCCACATGGCCATGAGTTCAGTACAGGGTGATTGCAATTCGCTCTTTTGTTTCTACACCTCACCATGCTAATTATTTTGCTCCTATTTAAACGTTAAGTGATGCAGCATGTTTAGTATAGAAAATGTGGATTCAATTGTGCTGAGTCGCAAATTACATTTCGATTCAGTTAATACTTGGAAAACAAGACAAATACTTAGAAATTAAATGCGAGACTCGAGAAATTATTAGTAACAAAATATTCACACACAATTAATGTTCTCGATTGATTTGAGGCACTATATTTGGATCACGAAATTAATGAATTGAGAATCAATAATGATGAATTTTTAAACTCATTTTGGGAAATTCATTCATCAGGATGATTTTTTTTAGGGTTTTAGCATAGCCTAAAGAGATTTTAAACTTAATATTTTGTCTATTGAGTGAATAATATACAACACTGTGAAGAGACAAAAATCACGTGATGAACATTCAAATTATACTTATTTAATCGCCAGATGCCGCTACGAAGCAATTTAGTGAAACTAACGAACACTGAAGCCTCTGCAACACTTGTGAACCAGTCAGCAATCGAATGCAAATATGAAAAGCTGGCATCAATTGGTAAGTTCTTATTCCAGCAAGATGGTGCCCATGGGGATGAAATTTAGTACTTTTCTTGATTACATTGCATACAACCAGTTCAGTTTGTTAATATACTATAAATTGTGCTTTTTTGTTCAGCGTTATTTTTTATGAGTTACATTTTTCTTTGTATAAACCATATTTTAAGTCAGAATGATGTGCATGATATTTCACAATTGCTCTGATTGGTCTTGTGAGATAAATAGAAAGAATATGTTGCCTTCATTGTTCGATAAATAAATTTAAAATGAATAGCAAAAAGTATAGTTTAAGGGTGCATTTTCTTATCCTCATGATTTAGTGGAGCGGTGACAAACATGCAAGTCTGCCATTCAAATCTTGTAGGCCATCCAGAAGAGATGTCATCATTTAAATAAATTTTACTCATATAAGGATGACGTAAATCTATGCTTTCATCGCTATAAAAATACACCGGAATTTGCACCCAGCGGTTTTCAACAATCACATAACATAGCAGGCAAAGTAAGAGATTGAAGATATTCTTGTCTCTATAAAAAAAATTATTATATATCACATTTGAGACTGACCATTGTATTGAGAAATGTGGGAGAAATAATATATTAAGTTTAATGGGGGTGGGGTGTCTTAAAGGTATTACAGCAGTAATAAACGCCTCTGTCCAGCTCGAGTGTTAACGCTTTATCAAAACAAATCAGCTGTGCAAACACAAATGTACGCTTACTATTGTCTTTCAGTTAATCTCTTTCACGGCTAAAATGACCCTGAAACGCATGCGTCAGTTAAAAAGTTAGAATGATGACCAATTGAGAATACAGAGAACTAATATGAATATTCAATTCAGCGTGTTGAATATGCTACAAACCGATTGTGCTCCAGTTTAAACGGACATCACCTATTTCAGACAGACTAATGTAGTATGTGCAATCAATTAAATACTCCTATTTACTGGTGTGCTTGACAAAGTACAATTCCATCAACCTGGAGCCTGGAAATTTATTTTTGCTGGAGTTGACTTGCTTTGCAGATAGCATATTGCTTCCTGAATTACACTATTCAATAATGAGTCACACTTGAATGCTATTCGGACAGATGAATGAATCATATCTTGATTTCATATATGGAATAAAAATCCATCTTCAAAGAAACGTTGCTTCTGATCACAAGCATTATTTTCTTAAAAAAAAATTAACATTTTAATTTGATGTAGTGATGTGTAAAAACATCAGTTATTCATCACAGCTCATTGATGTACTTAGCTAGAAAAATTGATTTGTTTGACTTTGTGCACGTTACCTATGCAAATTAGTATAATGGACTCTCCCAAAGCAGAAGTTTACTAGTCACATCACCCTAGCAGCCCTATTGTCAAGCCAGATAAGTAATATCTGAAAGGTGGTTATGTATCTCTGACCACCTTACCTTGCCTCCCCTATCATCTGTATGCCCCGAGGTTAGGTTTAGCCTAGCTTTGAGCAGGACTGTACCGTTCGTAGATACTCATAACAGGCAAAATTATACCACAATGTCAAGAAATGTGTGTTTATTGCTGTTGAAAAGACTGTGTGGCTAAGATTCCTCAAAATTGTGTTTTTCGAAACATAACAGCGCGCGCGCGCGCGCGTGTGTGTGGTTAAATCATGATTTTCTTGTGAAATGGATTGTTGTGGCATGTATGTTATTTGGAATTAATAAAAATATCTGGGTGAATGGGGATGGAAAGGGGGTGCGTGGGCAATCCTTGAACTTTACATCCCTCTTTAACCTGGTTAACAAAGAACTAACTTTTCTTTCAGGTCTTGAATTTCCACAGATTCATTACCAAAAATATAATACCAAGAAATATAAATATCTGTATGGAGTCGGATGGCATAAGGATGGGAAACACTTTAATACAGTAAGAAATGAAAAAGCTTATATTTTCTCTATCTCTAGATTAAAGGAAACACAAGTTCAGTTTCAAATGATGTACTTTGTGTCTGGACTCAAACTGTTTTATCGGTTTTGAAAAATCATGGCTTAGAATAATGTATAACGTTTGAAAGGCCAGGACTTAAGACGTTGTACCAGTCTGGATTGAAAATAGTGTATCAGATTTAAAAGGTCTCGACTAAAAATAGTGCATCAGCTTTGAAAGGTCTCGACTAAAAATAGTGTATCAGCTTTAAAAGGTCTCGACTAAAAATAGTGTATCAGCTTTAAAAGGTCTCGACTAAAAATAGTGCATCAGCTTTAAAAGGTCTCGACTAAAAATAGTGTATCAGCTTTAAAAGGTCTCGACTAAAAATAGTGCATCAGCTTTAAAAGGTCTCGACTAAAATAGTGCATCAGCTTTGAAAGGTCTCGACTAAAAATAGTGCATCAGCTTTGAAAGGTCTCAACAAAAAATAGTGTATCAGCTTTGAAAGGTCTCGACTAAAAATAGTGTATCAGCTTTAAAAGGTATCGTGTATCAGCTTTGAAAGATCTTGACTGAGAATACTGAATCATTTTGGAAAGGTCTGTCTTGTGCTTTAAAGATTCCTTTGCAACATGAGTTATCCGAAGCTGTTATTGGAATAGATTGTCTTCAAACAAGAGAGAGAGAGAGAGAGAGAGAGAGAGAGAGAGAGAGAGAGAGAGAGAGAGAGAGAGAGAGAGAGAGAGAGAGAGAGAGAGAGAGAGAGAAAACATGAGTTGTTATTGGAGTAGATTACCTAAATATTTGATTAAGAACTTTTATTCCAGTTTTAAGTCTTTAAGTCCAATGTAGATTCTTTATGTAATGAAGATTAGTTTATTGCCGTTTCTTTGCAAGCTCAATATATTATTTGTTAATTGCACGTTCTTTAAATGTATAATTTCTTACGCAATGGCAATATGTAAGAAGGGCATAACTAAAGTTACTACCATATATATTTCCAAAAAACCAAAAATCTATAAAAACGTCAGGATATTATTTATACACATGGCACTGTTTAATGCATTCAATCTTTTCAAATGCATATCAAACCCCCAAATTTTTTGTGTCTTTAAGTTTGAGCCTAAACGTCAGACATTTGAATGGTTCATCTTATATATAACTTAAGGCACACTGTTGTATTTCACCAAGCTAGGTTATGTCTCAGTCTAGATTTTTAATAATCCAATGATCTGTTGGCTGAAATTGAAATGTGGTTTGAAATACCTTAGGGCTAGACTTAACAAGACTTTTTTCATTGAGCCCCATCGACGTGAGGACCCAGTTTAACCAATATGTCTTAAAGCTTGAGTTCCTAATGAGGACCTATGATTGCTACAACTTAAGCCAGTCTTAAGGTCCTCGAATCACCTTGCTGAATTTTTGACATGTTCAAGACCAGGCTAATGTTTCTTTGGTTAAATCAGACCAGATATCAGTTCTTATCTGAGAAACGACGAACAGAAAAGAACGTCTAGCAGATGCATTTCCCAAAGATCTGAGTAATATTTGTGTAGAAGACACAACCTTGACCACAAGAATATAAACATACATACCAATGCTGAAACTTGCATTCAGTATTTTGATGTTATTCATGAAGCAAAAGTTAAAAGTTTTAATTTTTTGGTCTGATTTTCTGTGCATGAATTTTTTTTTTATAATCTTGAGACCCATTCTGCTTTGAGAGGTGAAACGGTTCTACTCAAAACCTAACAAAACCATGCCAATAATTCCATTTTAATACTGATGGGCCTTACCTAAACGAAGGCCTAACTGATGGGCCTTACCTAAATGAATGCCAGTTCCTTTCAGTTGGCCAAGATTGATGTAAAGAATAAGACCTACATTGAATGGGCTGAGGATAACGCCTACCCATCAGAACCAGTTTTTGTACCGGATCCGGATGGAGCCGAAGAAGATGATGGTAAGGTTTAGTCTACTTTTATGAAGAAATGATTTTAAAGTTCCACACTACGCATGCGTGTAACCATGATTGGGGTTATTCTAAAGAGACTCTGAAATGTGCAGGTACATAATGCATTTTAGAGGGTTTATTTACTTGTAATTAAAGGTGGTCTCAGGCATGTATGATGGGACACTTTAAATTTATGTATTCTTTGTTTCAGATATAATTTGTTTTTAAATCAGAATTTATATTTTAATTTAATAAAAGAATCTTTATGAAGTTCTCGACACATGTTTGATATTTTATGTCAAACTAAACACAGCAGTGTTTTGTTACACATATTTGGATTCAGCATCAACGTACACATGTACATATTGCAGTTGATAATATATCCATAACAAATCGTACTAAATGTACAAACCACAAACGCACATAAACATTGATATAATACAACTATGCACACATACACATTGACACAACCACTACACAACACAAACCTACATGAGCCTTGATATAATAAAACTATGCACACACGCACACGCACATTTACACACACTGTGACATCCATGGTTAAGGGTTATGTGAGAATCAGCTAAATACACTTCTTAAAAAGTGGATTGTCTCCGACTGCTTGTATTACAGCAGGTTAAAAGTGCAATTAATGACACATTCAGTAACCGAGTGGACATAATAGCCTTAAAATGGAAACAATGACACGTTCTTAATGGCTTGTGTGGCGGCGTGTTTTAATTTAAAATGCAAGAAGAGTATTAGAAGCAAATTCTGAAGCATACCAGTTTGTTTGAATCCAAAAATATTTCGTTGATTTCTCCATTTTTTTATAAGTTACTGGGTCATGCATATTTTGTCCCTCAGTATAATTAAAACAATACCTTTGAACATATATGCAATATAAGTTACGTATGTTAAACATGCAGCTAAGGTGATATGAAATCTAACCATGCGTCAGAAAAAGTTGACTTTTGCCAGAATGGAGATTATCATACCTTTTCATTAGCACATCATGCTATATACAAGCAGAGTATTTTATTCTGACACTCACCTGATGGTAATTAGTGATAATATATTAGTGTATACTGAAAATCACATGACAGATGGTTGCAAGTTGTTGAATGTAAAACAGTTTTAATTTGTATGCGATATATAGTGGTAGTGTGTTTGGCCTGAATAACCGGAGTTCCTACTACTCATGTAAATCACGTGATGCGTCACACATTTGCCAGCAATAATAATACCATGTGTTAGGTTTTGACTGATATAAGACAGATCTTTAAATGCTGTAGAGTACATCAGTACTTTCTGAGATCATCTGCAATTAAGATGCATGTAATCCTTTTGTACTTGTAGTGTAGATGAATGATGTTATTATTACTGTATGAGTACCACACACCAAATATTACCTATTTCAATCTACTACTGCTTCTTGAAATACTGTTTGTCGTTTAGTAGAACTGTTAAAAGAACTCTTATATTGCTATATTCGAATAGGCATTAAAGAAGTACATACTTTCAGGTATCCTTATGTCTGCCGTAAATGATACCGATTTTGAGTCCGGAAAGCAGGCATTCTTGCTTATTCTGAATGCCAAAACGATGCACGAACTTGCCAGGGTCCATTTCAATATTCCACGATTCCCAAAGGACTTCCATGGGCTTTTCAGGAATGCATGAAGTGAAGATTCCATTGCCTTCCAAGAATGTTTTAGTAACTGAGGATAAATTTTGACAAAAAGTTCTAAAACAGGATTTGTATAGCATTAGTTTCTTGAGTTAAGGACATTCTTGGTTACCACTGGAAACATTCTGGCTCTATCTAGTTTGCAATGAGACCTGTTGCTGTTTAGAATCTCTGTGTTGTTATACCTGTTGTACTAATCAAAAATTGTTTTATCTCTGGTTCCATATATTCGTAATAGAATGGACAATTATTAAGGTTTGTAGAGTGAACAAAGAAAAATAAGACAGCTTGCTGCCATTCAGTTATGCTTTGATTTTGTGGTAAATGGAAATATACTGTATTGATTTCACACAGAGCCTGTATCAGCATTGCTTTATATGTTAAGTTTGTCAGCAACACATACCAGCACACTCATTCTCTGACAGCAGCCTTGTCCCAGTTAATATGATCTATTATTGCACAGACTAATTTTGCGCTAAGTTTTAATTAATTTTTGCATTATGGTATTTTCTTCATTTTGGTTTGAATCATTCTGTAATAAGAATACTTGTTCTTTGACCTTGGAGTCAAGGTCGCATTCAGAGAATTTTTTTTAAAACTTTTGTCTAAGGTTTCTACGTTTACTTATATTTCTAAAACAGCTTGATGGATTTTGTTCATACATAGGAGGAATTATTTTTGATCTAAGGTACATTATAGGGGACACACTTGTCTCATTGACCTTGAGTTTAATGTCACAGCTATGGAAACTGAATTAAGATCTGGTTCAGGGTTTTTCAATTTACTTATGTTTTCTAAACATCTTCATGCTATTTCTTCACATTTTGGATAAATCATTTTGATCGCTGGAAAACTTATGTGACATATGCCATATGTGTGTTTCTTTTTTTGACACAATGTCTTATATGCATATTTATGCTTAATGTTGAAATCGGAAGCCTGTTGTGAATCAAATATTGAAACATTGTACTGTTTTTTATCGTTTCTTTAATTGTTGATTGAATTAAACATTAAAACATTATTACTTTGTGAAATACATAGATTACTTTGATTTATTTTGAATACTAAACATTTTGTGAAGCCGGCTTAAAAATAAAAAGTTCTTCAGATAAACACACACATATATATATATATATATATATATATATATATATATATATATATATACATATATATATATATATATATATATATATATATATATACATACATACATACATACATACATACATACATACATACATACATACATACATACATACATACATACATACATACATAAATACACAAACTTTATATGTAGAAGAATTTAGATTGGCCAAAACAGCAACATGCAGAAAACTAAAAACTGTAATTTATCAACTCCCAACACTTGAAAGAATTTCTGTATTCTTCTGCCCATCTTGTGTGTTTTGACAGTATTTGTAAAAACAAAAATATGGCTTTATTATTATTGAGATTCATTCTTATTTTCGAATTATTTGTAATTATAAGACTTGAACTCATATTTTGACGGGATTAAATCATCAACATTGCAAATCGATTGCATAAATATTTAAATGGCCTTTACTTCACCCTGGCCACTAAGGAAGTATATCGTCGATTTTAACACTTCATAAACTCATGAATCTTTTAAAATATTTTGCTCAGTTTTAAGTGTGAGTGAAATGAGTATATATACCTAATCATTTCACACTTTAATTGTTCTTTCCTTAATTTAGGCGTGGAATTGTAAAATCAAAAATAAAAGAAGCACAAAACCTCACCGTTGTATCGATATTTTAATTTGGTAGTAAAAGTTATGTTTATGTTTAATGAACTAATAATACACACAGTTCTTATTAATGAAAAAAAGATTTCAGACGCTGATAATATCATTAATAAACTGTCTCATTTATACATGTATTACAGCATCAATCAACTGTCTTATTTATATACTGATTGTTCAATCAACTGTCTGATCCATACACTAACTATACAAGAAATTGCCTCTCTTTCATACACTAAGGATAGCATCAATCAACTGTCTCATGTATACACGGATTTTAGCATCAATAAATATTCTAATTCATACACTGATTATTATCCAGTTAATTGAGTCTCATTCATACACTGATCAGAGTATCAGTCAACCGTGTCACTCATGCACTGATTAGAGTATCAGTCAACTGTGTCACTCATGCACTTATCAGAGTATCAGTCAACTGAGTCACTTATACACTGATCGGAACATGAATCAACTGTCCCATTCATCCACTTATCATACAAGCAATTGCGTCTAATTTGTACACTAATAAAAGCAACAGTCAACTATTTCACTCATGCACTGATCATAGCATAAATTAACTAATTAATTGTTTAATTCATATCCAGATCATTATATCAATTAACTGCCTCATAGACTGATTAATATTATCAATAAACTGTCTCATTCTTTCACTGATTATGACATCAATCAACTGTCTCATTAAAATTCTGATCATATCAGCAATCCACTATTAATCATGCACTGATCACAACATTAAGTTGCTGCTTATGCCTACTGTACGCAGCATCAATATCGTTCATAAAGTGAATATATTCAATTGACTGTCTCATTCATACACGGATCAGAACATTGGTCACCTGTGTCTTATTTATATACTGAGCATCATATTTGATAACAGCTGATTTTTTTGAACTATAACGTGCAGTCGTAATGCAATTGTAATAATGAGCACAATAAATAGTCTAATTGCAATAAAGTTTCCTTTCAAACTCCAACAGGATGTCATTCACCAATTTGTTTTAACCACTGTATGATTGTGTTTTAAATTGACGCATACTAGGAGTAGCTATAATGTTCAATGATTAGAACCTTTTCAGGAATATGAGTTTTAAGAACACGAACAAGTTTTCACTCAAAGTACATAAAATCAACCAAGTCTTATAGAGGATTAAATAAGAAATATACACCTTTTTTGAGGTCTTTCCGCATAATAATAATTTTTTTTTAACTGTGGGTAATGTAAGTAATGAATGCCTACTATAGTACAACTAGACAAAATAGCGGTAGTACAACTAGACAAAATAGCGGTAGTACAACTAGACGAAATAGCGGTAGTACAACTAGACAAAATAGCGATAGTACAACTAGACAAAATAGCGGTAGTACAACTAGACGAAATAGCGGTAGTACAACTAGACGAAATAGCGGTAGTACAACTAGACGAAATAGCGGTAGTACAACTAGACGAAATAGCGGTAGTACAACTAGACAAAATAGCGGTAGTACAACTAGACGAAATAGCGGTAGTACAACTAGACAAAATAGCGGTAGTACAACTAGACAAAATAGCGGTAGTACAACTAGACGAAATAGCGGTATTACAACTAGACGAAATAGCGGTAGTACAACTAGACGAAATAGCGGTAGTACAACTAGACAAAATAGCGGTAGTACAACTAGATGAAATAGCGGTAGTACAACTAGACAAAATAGCGGTAGTACAACTAGACAAAATAGCGGTAGTACAACTAGACGAAATAGCGGTAGTACAACTAGACAAAATAGCGGTAGTACAACTAGACGAAATAGCGGTAGTACAACTAGACAAAATAGCGGTAGTACAACTAGACAAAATAGCGGTAGTACAACTAGACGAAATAGCGGTAGTACAACTAGACGAAATAGCGGTAGTACAACTAGACAAAATAGCGGTAACCAGCTTGTTAAATGAAATGCTCATGCCAATTTTATTTTTCACTGAAAAAAATACTATGGATGGGGAATGTGAAAAAAGTATACTTTCCACCTGGTTCCCAAGGAAATCAAACGATTAGTAGAGAGAATTAAAAAAAAAATTTGGAAGAACCTATCAGTGGAAATATTTTCTTTATCGTGAGATGAATATTGACACACCACTTTAGACGGGATGTAGAATAGAATCATTTTTTCTGATTGCTTTAGAAACCAAAGAGTTGCAAATAAGTCACCAAAAACATAACTTTGATAGAAAATATATATTCTTATTGTTAAAAATGATGACTAACCAAGCACAAAGTCAAATGTACTTGTTCGACTCCAGACTATCTGGCGTTGTTATAGCTAAGCCGTTTCTCATTCGTGAAACGTAGATGTTTTTGTGCTCAGTTTTACCTACAGTGAATGTTATCAACCCTTGGAGGCCAGGTAAAAAGAATAAAACTAGTTCTGCAGAGATTTAACGTATATGTAGGCCAAGGTCAAGTCTTATACCCGCGATATGGATGTAATATTAGGTGAAAACATTCCAGAAGATTGATAACTGTCCGGATTCTTGTGGAATTTGACAATTGTGTGGAGGTTTATTCTCTCGATCTCGATCTCGATATAGGACTGGTCCTTCTCTGTTCATTTGTCGTTGAAATAGTAGTACAGTCATAACTGATTCTTTGTGAGTTCTTTCATGATTGTCTAAAGTGGAATATTCTTTGGGATTAAATCCACTTGTAAAATAGATTTTGATTGTAACTGCATCTGGCTACCGCTTTAGAGCGCACACAACATGCACACTGACAACAGTCCACTAATTTGTCCCCCACCCCGCCTCCGAGTTGATTAAGCCCAATATGGATGCAAATGAAGGGTCAAAAGGATAGGTCATGCTGTTTGTACTATACGCACGCTTGATTACCATTCGCGTAAAATATCAGTCACAAGTCTGCAATCTCGTTAATGCAAAATATTGACAGTGACAACAATATTAAACACAACTAAAGGAAAGCTAAAACATTGGTCGTAAATTAAACATTACATACCATCATCATAAGCATTGGTCGTAAATTAAACAAGGAAAGACCAGATAAGAGATTAAAGAACAAAAAGCGATGATGACGAAACAACAACAAACACAACAACAGCAAAAACAAAAAGAAAACAACTGGAAAAAGCAACAATAAGAAGTAAAACTAAACCAAAGCCATAAACAAAGAGAACAACAACAACTAATAGGAAAAAAAGCAAAACCAACAACAAGAAAAATAGGAGATAAAAAAATAAGAACAGCAACAAAAAGAGAACCAAAAACAGCAACAACGAATGGAAGAAACAACAAAAGAAGAAATTAATCAGAAACAAACAAATGCATGAGAACAAACAACAGGAAAAACAAAATCAGCAAGCAGAAAGACATGTATCAAACACATCAGTAACGACAACAACAGAGACAAACACAACATAATCATTACACTCGACAGCAACAGAAGAGCAAGAAAAATAACTAGAAAAATACAGATTAAAAATGAGAGATAAAAGGAGACAAAAAGAATATGAAGAGAAAGATGGACACGTATCTACTAGAATATGATAAATCTTTAGAATATTTAAAAAAATCAATAATGACAAACCAACTATATAGAAAAATTTCATTTAATCTACAATTTATATAAATTTGAAAAATATAAAACAAAAAACAAAACAACACATACTATAGCACAACTAGTAACCTTATTGTTTTTGGGCAACTATAATAGTAGGACGGGGGGCTTTCCTAAATAGTCTGAAAAGATCAACCAGGGATATCACACACACACACACACACACACACACACACACACACACACACACACACACACACACAAGTAATTTGGCGGCAAAACTTAGAGGAGCTTCGAAAAGGTCAGTAAGTTTTTATTTGCTCGATTTTTGCAGCATATTACCGGATCATAATTGTATTTCTTATTAGTATGTATACTTAGCTACTAGGATTGTTTAGTATGTAGAATTACCTTTGTAGTGATTCATTTACGTGCGTATTTGAGAAATGGACCGAAGCCTACGTAGAGACCTGTTAGATGCGAGGTGGAATTATGTAAATTAGTAGCCTGTGATCAGAATTACTTTCGTAATTCGCTAATCGGTTACTTCGTAGTAAACCAGCGCATTTATGAATGCGTTATGTTGGAATTTACATATGGTTGAATTGTGAATTTGGAAAATGGTTGAAGTATGTAAGACTAGTTCCTATGGACGTATGACATATTAGAGCATGTATATTTGAATATTTGCGTAAGGAAAGAAATGCGTCTGATTATTGTGATATTGTTAGTATAACTGGATTGGAAATAGGTACCGATGTGACGGAATTTATTGATGTTTGTATAAGAAGTAATTGCTACCATGCTGTATTATGACGCTTGATTTTACCATACAAAAACGCATGGGTATCTCGTTGTGAATGAATGCGTGACCGAAGAAATTTAATAGCCGTTATCTGATGATTGGCTGTTTGTAGTGTGCGATGGAATGGGTAAGGGAAAAGACCGTTCCGTCCTTGTATTTTCAGAGGAAGCTTTCTAACGGTCAGAGAACTTCAGTTTCCATTGAGACCCAAGTCTTCAAGAGCTGGAGACGGAATTGAGAAATAAGTCTAGTCCGTGGAGAAGAAAGTGGAGGAGAAGGAGTTAGACAAAGTGGAGGAGGAGGAGAGGTCAGGGAGGAAGGTCGGGGAAGAAGAAAAGAATGAATTGGGAGAAATAGGAGAGAAAAAGGATAAAATAGATGAGTAGAAATACAAGGACAGGTGGAAATCAATCTCACACTGCTAATCAAGTGATGCAATAGGCTTACTGAAGGGTCGAGTGGAAGGATAAATTAGAAATTTGATACAATTGATTATTGAATTGTTATCAAATTGTTATTCATTGAATTTAAACCTTTTGTATATTTAACCATCTAACCGTCGGCATTGCTGACTGCGGATTCTGAGCTTTACATATTTCTTTCACTAAATTTAACTTCCAACAAAATAGAGCCTGGGTGGGACTTCTATAGTTGTTTTAATGCAATTTTTTAGAGCACATAATCCCGACCACAATAATCGTCACACTTCTTTATGTTCACCTATTTCGTGGTTGGTACCCATTCTTCCATATCGATTAGTGCCGTTAGTTATCTGCAGTCTCGCAATTATCGAAAGTGCGATGCATCTGAGCACACGGCGACCTATTGGGTTCAAAAGATGATGTAGCAACATTTCATTGTTATGAGGTTACACGTTGAATTGATCCAGACTTTTAAAGGATCACTACTCACCGATATTGCTTGCATGGGCAATTTACAACGCGTTCAGTGTAACTTCACCTCCTTAAATACGGATATATATATATATATATATATATATATATATATATATATATATATATATATATATATATATATATATATATATATATATATATATATATATATATATATATAAAGAATACAAATCATATGGCGAATAACAACCCTTTCAAGCGTACTGGATCCACCAAGGGATCACGTGTATCAGGGATTAATTAAAATAGATGCAATAAACTGACAACGAACAGAACGAAACTAGTAACTAACTAGCCTAAGCGCTTTCGACTCTTAATGAGTCTTTTTCAAAGGCAAATACAAAACATATATACGACAAACAAATAAACACAAAAACGTTGTGTTTGTAAACCTCTACATGGCTGTCTTCACATAAGCTAAAACTATAAATACAACCAGCATGTATAGACTAGTTGCGGAAACTGAAAACGTTGTATAATTCCCTAAAAGCCTACAAGCCAAAGCGACATCTATTTTTACTTTTTGTACATATGTAACTCAGATTATATCCCGGATATTTGATTCTTTACGGGTTATTCTTTTAGTAAAAAATGAAGGATAATAAGAAGATTTAGAAAATGTTAAATTCTACTAGTGCATAGTTTTCATTTTCTAGTCTTCTTGGTTTAGACCGCTTGTTTTCAATGTTATAAGGCGGCGTATCCAGTATGATTCCTTTTCCTTCCTGGTTTCGGAACTCCAGTTGTGGTTGTTAGCAATAGCGATAAGTATTATATCACTGAAAGTGTGGCCAGGGGAGGAGAAGTGTTCTGCGACCGGGCTTCTGTACATATAGCCAGGCACTGAGGATACGCAGAATTTGCTCCGACGATGAAAGATTCCTAGAAAGGTCTGAAGAGCTGGCTAAACATTTAATTTACCGAGGCTACAACAAAGACCTGATTGCGGAGGCAATCCAAGGGCCAAACAAACAAACCGTGATGACCTACTCAGATATGGACAGAAAGAAAAGGTTGATAGGATACCATTTATTCTGACCTATCACCCAGACAATCCCAAAGTAGGTAAAATCATCGCAAACCACTGGCCAACCGTGCAATCGTCAAACATACTAAACCTAATACTTCCGAACAAACCTGTAGTAGCTTACCGGAGACCAAAAAACCTAAAGGACATCCTAGTCAGGGCAAAGCTAACGCCAATCGCTAGTCAAAACCAACCTAGTCAATCTGGACCCTGTGTTGATAAAAGATGCAAAACCTGTCAACATATGATAGAGACCAAGTCATTCACTATCACAGTGAATAAAGAAAAACTAAACATGCATGGTCCAAACAAAACGTGCAAAACAGAGAATGTGATTGATCTCATCACATGTAAGATCTGTGGCCTTCAGTACGTCGGATAAACTGAAAAGCTACACAAAAGGATAAACCTTCATAGATCTGATTGGATGACAAAAAAGCTGTACAGAAGCCCGGTCGCAGAACACTTCTCCTCCCCTGGCCACACTTTCAGTGATTTAATACTTATCGCTATTGCTAACAACCACAGCTGGAGTTGCGAAACCAGGAAGGAAAAGGAATCATACTGGATACGCCGCCTTAGAACATTGAAACCAAGCGGTCTAAACCAAGAAGACTAGAAAATGAAAACTATTCACTAGTAGAATTTAACATTTTCTAAATATTCTTATTATCCTTGAGTTTTTACTATAATCATAACCCGTATAGAATCAAATATCCGGGATATAATCTGCGTTACATATGTACAAAAAGCAAAAATAGATGTCGCTTTGGCTTGTAGACTTTTAGGAAATTATACGTTTTCAGTTTCCGCAACTAGTCTATACAAGCTGGTTGTATATAAATGTATATGGTTGTATATATAAAGAATACAAATCATATGGCGAATAACAACCCTTTCAAGCGCACTGGATCCAGGAAGGGATCTTGTGTGTCAGGGATTGAACTGACGACGAGCAGTGCGAAACTAGTAACTAACTAGCCTGTACAATTTCGACTCTTAACGAGTCTTTTTCAAAGGCAAATAAAAAACATATACAAAACAAACTAATAAAAACAAAAACGTTGTGTTTGTAAAACTCTACATGGCTGTCTCCGCATGAGTTAAACCTATAGATACATTGTCTCAACCAGCTTTGTTGCGAATACTGGAAAATGTTTATAATTCCTTAAAAGTCTACGAGCCAAAGCGACATCTATTACTTTGTAATACAAAGTATCTCCTAGTATAGTATATTAATTTTACTTTTCAAAAGAGCATCATGTTTTTTAACGCGAGGTCAGAAGCAAATCAGGCCAAGTGTTGTGTGGGGGGAGGGGTATTTGTAAGTGGGTGTTTTACAAAATTTCAAAAGGGTCTTGACTTTCCTCGAAAGGGTACCAATGCAAATGTTTATGTGCATATTTACTCAAAGTATGTATAATACCCTAAAAACGTGCGCAAGAATAAAACAATGGTCAAATATCAAGTAACAATTGTGTACTTTTTCGTAAGCGTGGTAGGGTGGGGTGGGGTGGGGGCGGACACCCAGGAAAAAATCCATCTCCCCGATCCGGTCTGTGAGGTGAATCTGATTCTAGATCATCTTTGGACAACATACGCTGACCGACATATTTCATTGTGTAATATGAAATAATGAGATGCTTCACAAATATGTACAGAAATATAGAACTCAGAACTGAAGCGGAGGAGTAAACAATAACACAACAACACTGCATTATGTAGTCGAAATTTTTGCTTAACGCGTTGTTCACCTATGTAAAAGAAGAGTATATCAGTTCATTGAATACTAATTTGCACAATGAATATTGAACACATTTTTAAAGTAATGAATTTGCCTAAGGAAAATATAAATTTGTTTGCTTTCTTTAAATTTTTGGTTCTAAAAATTATTAATCTCTACTGAGATACTCTACAGAGTTCATCTATAAAAAATGGAAGTAAAAGAAATGCAAATAATTATATATATATATATATATATATATATATATATATATATATAGAGAGAGAGAGAGAGAGAGAGAGAGAGAGAGAGAGAGAGAGAAAGAGAGAAAGAGAGAGAGTGGGGTATGCATTATTGTGAACTTTACAATCAAAGATCAAAAAGTAGTTAAAACTAAAGTTTGTGGCTCCGAATGTTATTTTACTAGAAATTTAGGATATGCTTAGCAAAAGTTAGCTATCACTGAATAAAATCCCTATTTTTACCTAATATTTCAATTACTGAATTACATCTACTTGTATTTTGCAAAGAGCGTAGGCTTCGCTTGGTCTTATATTGATGGACTACAAACATCCATAGCCATCAGATGGTGTTAATTCACGGTATGCGACAAATCGCTAGAACAACTTAATATAAAATTCTTCTTTCTATCGACCTACATTCGAGGCATGATCCAAATGAGTGACCTCAAAGTTGCGAATGGAGCAGATATTATGTAGAAACCTCGTTGTTTATCATACTCTTATTTTATCTTCTTTCATTTAATTTCATGTGTGTGCGTGCGCGCGCTCGCGCGCGTGTGTTGTTGCTCTGTGTGTGTGTGCTTTTTTCTTTTTCATCTTTCTGTCCCCAACGTACATAGCAATAGACAAGACATGTAGTTTATATTTTCATCCATAGGATTGTACAGTAGCGGCGCGAAAGGGTTTGGAGGGTGAAGCTGATCTTGGGTCACCAGTCTGGAGATTTGTTTCTTTTTTGTAGCTGACATTTTAGTATTTTACCTTTACAGTAGTGTAACGGGGCAAACTTTCACAAGCTTACTTTTAGGAGAGGTGCGATGGCAACTGACATAAAAAGTGTTCTCTCTAGCAACGTATTGGCGTCAAACCCTCTCGCGGCCACTTGACCTGTCTAAATTCAGACTCTTCCAATTTAATTATGTCCTAGTTGAAATGTAATCATAATTTGTACATACATTTTGGTAAGGGACTTGAAATATCTCAAAGAATCAGGACTGGTACCAAAATTATTTTCACTGTCACATTCTACTAATAACTCCAACATAATATCTTGGTGATACCGTTACTAAAAATATAAACAGGTTCAATCGATACAGTTATAAGTATAGGAAAACATTAGCCACTTTGGATGGTATTGTACTACCGGTAAAGAGGTTTCAAAGGTTATTGATACCGTTGTTCACTCGATTAAGGATGAAACAAATTCAAGCGCGATTCATTGAGTGTAATTTCTATTAATTTGAATGAAGATACCCCAGTAATATCGATCGCTAGTAAGCTCTTTCAAGAAATCACAAAAATTGTACAAATGGACTTTATCTTTATTTGGAAGTACTGCTTCTGAATAGATATCTTTTATTAATATGTACATATAGAAATGTGCTCGTTAAGACAAGTCTGAGTTAACGGTCAATTGATGCGTCCTTCGATGCATAATAAAACTTCTTTAATTCCAAACAAAAGAGTTCAAGTTACTATTAGAAACAATATAAACTTTAGCATTGAAATTATTATCATCTTCCACATATTATATAACCATCAAATGAATACTCAGTTTTATTTGTATATTTGTACTTTATCTCCTCTTATCTCTACTGGCCTTGACTGATGTTCGTCTTGAACATTGCAAAGGTTTTTGTACACATACGATACGAATGATCCATTGTACAAAATGCAGTAGGCGTAAAGGTTGATATACGTACAGACAGCTAGTGAGTCGATATTGTTTCACAAAATTTGGCGTACGGCAGGCAAGGTATGTACATAATATAAACTACATTGTTTAGAGCCGATAGTTAATTTTAAACCTTCCTAAAACAAAGAGCTGATTCACATTGTAGGAAAATACATTGATTTTTATTAATTGAAGCCGGAACTTGCATATCTCAAAACATGACCCACTCATACGCCGAACATTTCGATGGTTTAGGAGAAATGTATATTTTATTCTTGCTGTGGCAACAAATCCTATAATATTAACGATATAATGCGCACATATGTGAAACTCTCTCTCTCTCTCTCTCACACACACACACACACACACACACACACTCACACACACAGAGCAAGAGACGCAAACTTACTTTTCTAAAGATTGTTCAGTTTTCTAATTAAGAGATCGTTCTTTTGTTTATTTAACTATATTATCATAATGACACAAAATCTTGTTGATAAGCTTAATAATTGAAATTTGATAAAACTGAATCTAATTATTACATTTTAATCGATACGAGCAGAAATAAGTTTATGCTGCCTTCATTGACAGTGATAAAAGAGTTCATACATATTATCCTTATTTTACAGTACACACACACACATGCGCGCGCATATATACACAAAAAGAACCGTACCTTTGAAAATTATAGTTGAATCATTATAATGCTGTCTTTCAGCTGTTTTTTATTAATTTCTTTTTTTTTGTATTCTCGGGATTTCTTTTATTATTGATAGGTCTGTTCAATCTATCAAACATTATACAAGCATTTTCTTTAAAGTCAAAAGGATTTATTGCAGGCAGCAACATGCATTTAATAGATATTTTGAAGCTAACTTCATTAGTAGCTACCTTTCTTTTACTTAGTAGCATACATATAATACATTCGTCAGATCGATAGGAGTGACGTTTTGAATCTTCTTTTTTTATGTGGACATTTTTATAGTAAGATAAAAACAAACTTGTGTGTTTCCTCTCAGTCGACTTTCCCTGTTCTTTGTTGCTGACCATAGCAATCTTTTCCCCACAGTTAAATTTTTTTTTAAAAAAAAATTCCCGAAATTGATTATTGATTTATGCATCTAACTGAGCCGGTTTTGCCCAGTAGTGGAATACTGGGAGCGCTTAGTACATTATATATATATATATATATATATATATATATATATATATATATATATATATATATATATATATATATATATATATATATATATATATATATATATATATATATAGTTTTACCTAGAAAGATAACAAAGATAACATTAAGATAACGTTAAATCGTAACAAACACAACAGGGTCTAGTCCTTTGGTTGATAGTTTCAGGGACCGGTATTGGTACAACCATTATGTCTAACAGTACAACGAGCCGAAATTATTTTTTTTACGAAGATTTTAATGAAATGCCCAATAATGCACGAAGACTTTAATGAAATGCCAAGTTTTATATAGAGACAAGCACTCGCATTCATAGATGACTATTATCGCCCTAGACTAATAAGGAGTGTAATACACGACAATTCATAAATTTTCAATGTTGTGACAGATGAATCATGACATTGATTCAGACGACCGAAACTACCTCTTCAATATACTATCATACTATCTTCAAATTCCATCTGACCCTGCATATGATATAGTGTAGAAACAAAATTTAATTTCACCTTCCGGTATGTAGATCAGTCATCATTTAAAAACAGCAAATATCAGCTTTGGAACTGTTCCAGGCTTCTGTGTTTCCCTAATCATCCCATTGATTATCATATCAATTCCACCCCGAAATTTTTGGTCTCTACCAATTCAAAAGTAATCCGGAATAAATTCAATGAAATCGGAGCGTCCTGTCGTGGACATACCTTCCTGTATGCAGATGGTTTGAAAGATGGAGACAGGATAGAAGCTGCTATTGCACAATCCAGTTATAGGAGAGAGTCCTCATTTGTATCGCTTATATTACAGACATTGAACTACGTTGAAACTTCTCTGTAAAACCAAGTTTCATGATCTTTTGTGATTCCTTTTCCACGCTGAAAGTCTTGCAAAATCTTAAATACGACAATCCGTTAATATTACAGGAATATGATTTGCTCATGCAGTCAGGAAAAAAAAGTATTCTTTAAGGTATTGACTACCTAGTTAAAATGGTATAAAGGGTGATGAAAGGGCAAATCAAGCAATCAAAGATGTCCTGGTGTCACTCGTTTCCTAATGGAAGATTTCGTATCCGACTTAAATTATCATCCAAAATCAGCACATTTATGTTTAGTGAAAACTCCACAAGCAAGCTCCAGAACATCAAACCCTTCACTGAAAACTGATGTCCTTCATATGGAATATATCGCAGAGATGGGGTGGTGGTGTGCTAATCGCGTATCGGACACACATGCCTGACTCGTGCAAACCTCCTTGGTGCTGAAATTCAACACGAATGCCTACCATCTCGCAGTTCACCAACAGTGGAACACATTCTTGTCAAGTGTGTCGACTTCTATCCTTGAGACAAAATTATTTTGATGTGCAATGAATTGAAGAAAAAAAAAACAACTTTACATTCATGTACCACCAGAGAAAATCGTGGACATTTTTAGGCATGTGTTGTATACAGCACATTATAACCAAATACTTTTTTTAAAAGAGATTGTACCGGTTCACCTTCATATTTTTATATATCTTTTACAAAATGGCAAAGGTATTTATCTTTTGTGCTATATTGTTATCCTTCATTTTCCTAACGGTTTTGTGCAGTTCTTCATTTGTATATTTGTGATCTTTAGTTGGCAGAAATTAACTACTAATGTGTGTTCAGGGTCTATAAAACGCAACTACCTACACACACACACACACACACACACACACACACACACACATATATATATATATATATATATATATATATATATATATATATATATATATATATATATATATATATATATATATATATATATATTATACCACGACATCACACAGTATGCCCACCACGACATCACACAGTATGGCCCCACACGATAATCACACAGTATGCTTCTACACAATAATCACACAGTATGCCCATCGCGATAATCACCGTATGCCCACCACGATGATCACACAGTATGCCCATTACGATATCACACAGTATGCCCCACACACGATAATCACACAGTATGCCCACTTCGACATCACACAGTATTCTCTGATACGATAATCACACAGAATGCCCCCCACACGATAATCACAAAGTATGCCCACCACGATAATCACACAGTATGCCCACTACGACATAATACAGTATGCCCATCACGCGATAATCACACAGTATGCCCACTACGATAATCACACAGTATGCACACCACGACATCACATAGTATGCCCCAACACACGATAATCACACAGTATGCCCATCACACGATAATCACACAGTATGTGCACCACGACATCACACAGTATGCCCACCACGATAATCATACAAATCCCTAATAGGAAGTACTTTCATTAGTGTTGAATCTAGACTAAAATGATTGGTCCATTAGATGTTTCATTCAAAGCCAGCCAGCTCCTGAAGAATGTATCTAGCACGTGACATTTATCATCCAAATGGAGCCTCGTTTTAGCTATCATTCACTTCATCGATGATGAACACTCAATTTATTTTTCAGATCATTTTGGGATTTATTAAGTGGTCAGGATACTTAACAAAATGCATAAGTTGTTCCAAACAGTACATGAAGAGCACGAGGATCTAATCGAAGGAAAGATTACAGGTCTGTAATTTAAAATATAATAACAGACAGGGTGGGGAGATATTTAAACGTATTTTATGTACGTGTATATATTTATGCGTTTTACAGTGAAACTCAAGTCAGTAGAAAGTGCTTACGTGTTTTACATAAACCTACAAAGTCTTCTCCTTGACATCATACCTACAAAAGAATGAACTATGTGGCTTGAGTCTAAACTGACCAGTATGATAAATCCATAAACAATACAATGTTGAGTTGAATGTAAAATAACTAGTATGGGAAATCCATAGTCGGTATTGCTTCAACTGTCGAAGTTTTCTGAGATGAATGTAAATATATTAGTCAAATTTGGAGCTAAGTTTCTTAGCATCATCAAATCTAAAATATCATCAAAATGAATCTTTCATCTATAATCAAATTATTATATAACAGAAAACCAGTATAGCAGTCATATCAAAACATAATCATTGACATCATCATGGGTATTACCCAATAAAAAGTCGTTATTCGTGCATTTGACAATGTTGTTAAATGTTTGTCTTTATGGTTTCTACAACCGTTAAAGTGAGATGCTCTTTTATTCTTTAGTACATAAAAAAGACATTTGTATTCAGATTTTGAAAGCTTTTTTAAAACAAAACATAAATTACGAAGACTAAAAGTTCTGGCATGGAAATGGATATGATTCCAGCAAACCGAATGTTTTCACCTATAGAAGAAAGAATAGGTAGGATTTGTGTTATCAATGATAAGTTATAGAAGTGTAACGATTTGTATGTAGCATGTATGTTTGTGTTCTAAAAGAAATGCATTTATTTCATTCAGTTGGTAATGTTTCACATCTGCCAGAATTGACATATCAATCCACAAGAATCTTTGAAAAGTCTGAAGTCGTTGAGTAATATAAAAGTGACACAAAAGTAAGAATCGTTATCAATTGGACATCTGAAATAATAGGCGAGGTCCTCTGCTAAATTTCTACAAGAGAATCATAATTTTATAACAAATTTGGCGTTAAAGAGGTATTTGTATGAGTGAGCATCGTTGTCGAGTTTTAACCCCAAAAACATTGACTGTAAATGCGAAACATACTAGATTATTCTAATCTTCTAATGAGTTTATCTACGTAGGTCTTGATTATATAATTTTTAAAAAATATATTTGCATGTTTTAATAGGTATTTCGATTCATCCATCCATCCTATTTCACATTTTCGTTTCATGAGCATATCTCTCAAACAGTTTAAGATATGTGTTATGTATATTTATTTGCATTGTTTGTTGTGTTTTCTTAATCATTATATGTTGTGTATATTTGTATTTAGTAACTGACAATTAACCTAATTCCAAAATCAAGTTAATGGGCTACCTGACCAGTAACAATTTTTTTTTGGTAAAATACATTATGCATAACTAATATTTATCTACGATTATAGATCAAATATTCAGATCATTATTAATGGAAGTAAACATGTTTAGCTGTGAATGTTTTTTTAGAGAGGAGACTTGCCTACATCCTGGCTCTGTTTTTTTTTCTTTACTTTTTATGAATGTTGTTTTTCTTGAAAATTTATTCACTTCTACTTTAACTTCTGAAGCGGAATCAGTCTTTTTATTGTGTTCAGTTGTTTTTTTTTTTAAAAAATGGGTGGATATTTAACTAACTTGACTGGAATTACAAAGTGCTCAAGAATATTTTTTGACTAAATCATTAATTTGGATTTATAGTAAATTCAGTCAAGGACATTGCGTATTATATTATAGTGATACATCAAAAGACTGTTAGCACATAGCCATATTCCAGGCCATTGGTACATTAGAGTAGTAGAGGGAAATGAGGGTTTTGGCCCACTTTATCTTTTTACCCTCCAAACAAGTATAAATTATAGTCCTAAATTATCCCCCACCCCTTTTTCCAAAATAGTGAAATGAGGATTTTGGCCCACCGCCACCCTCCCCCTCCCCCACCCCCGCCAAACCCTCATTTCACTATTTTGGAAAAAGGGTAGTATGGGATAATTTAGGACTATAATTTATACTTGTTTGGAGGGCAAAAAAGATAAAGCAAGATGAAACCCTCATTTCCCTCTACTACTACTATGTAGACAGGTATTTTGTAACCAGACAAAACAACAGGTGTTGGAATGCGATAAGCTCTGTCAACAGAAGTGACGAATTTGTTAGAACAGCGTATGTGTGGAATATGATTATTCTAAAGACGGCAAATAGATTTTACCACAAATTTTTTATCAGATAACAGGATGAAAATTAAACTGTGCATTAGAACGTTTCAGTTAACAAGGTGGAAATTAAACTAGCATTAGAATGAAAATGATATTATTTTAGTTATATTATATTTTAAGTTTAGATAAAATTTTATGTTACTCATACTTCTTTTGATAATCTTTCTCATATTTGCTGATCCTCATGGGTATAATATCTGTTAACATGTTGTCAATAATACGAAATTCACGTATTAAATCGTCCATACTATATTTTACTCCTCGTAGGTAAGATCTTATTTGATCAAGTAGTTTTTTGTAAGTTATAATTGATGTTAAGCAGCCGTGCTTTTTTATCGAAATTTTAGGTTCAACTTTTTTACAAGCTGCTGTAAGAGAAACACCAACACCGGATATGATTAACAAAAACGGGTTTAATGATATACCACTTGAAATTATGCCAGAACTAGTCATTAACAAGGGTAGATATGATATTACTCGAAGTATTTTGTTATAATATTTGTAACATTTTTTTACGCACCAAAGTTTTTTGTGATAATATTTGTAGTATTGTATTAGTGCGTCAACATCCTGTTCTGGAATATCTTTTGAAATATGATTGAAATCAACTATACTTTTTTTCATTATAATATTTGTTCACATAATCTCAGGCTTGATTAAGTAACTAGTTGAGGTGTTTCAGCCACAAATTCCAGACAATACCAATATGACGCAGCAGTTAATTTTTTGTCATCTGCTATTAGCATAAAAGTTTCTTCAACATCTTTGTTTAACACAATAGACACGGTTCCAGAGAAATTATCAGTCGAGTGACGCCATGGAAATAATGTAAATATATTAAACTTTGCACTGCTCAACACGGACAATCTATACACACCAGTGACCTCTGTAGTATGTTTGAGAGTGTTATTTTGCGGCGACCAAGTAGACATTCCAGAAGCAACAGTATAAACAATATTTTTAATCTGCTTGTGAGGAATTTTAATCATACTTGTTTTCTCAACAATACTAGGAATTCCACTAATAATATCGTTGAGTTTTGTGTTAATATTATCGAGTGTAATATCAACAGATGGCGGACTTCCAAAAAATTCGTTATTGGTTTTGTTTATGTTTCTGCGAAAATTTAAAAACGTGGTGATGTGATTAGTAAAATCAGTTTTGAACTTGGTGATTTCATTGTTGATATCATCAACATATTTCTTTGTTACAGCATCAAAATCAAACTCTGGTGTTCTAAGATTATTGATGCCATTATTGTTCATGTTGAGAAATGCACGCATTATACCGCCATGCATCGACACGTACTTTGATTCCTGATCATCAACATATTTCTTAGTAGCAGCGTCATTATCCTCAGTTGGGTTTCCAAGGTATGTGATCTTGTTCTGGTTCATAACAATGTTTCCCGTAAATAAATCACCTGCTTTTCTAACATAATCGTTAACTGACCTACCCGAATCTTCTATCTTACCTTGATTGTTAAAAGTAACAATATTATTAGCAACTGCAGTAGGATTTCGTACTAGTACATCTGATAGTTGTACATTACTCGTCTTTAATCGTCCTTGTTTGTCCTGGAAAACTACAACTTCATTTGGATCTACACTTGCAACGTTTAACAAATTGTTGATTTCATTTTTGAGCTTATCAAGAGTCGCATACTTGGATAAGTCACCCTGGTAACCTTCTGTTAATAAATCTACTGCTAATGTTCCAAATTTTGTATAGTAGCTCATTATACATACCGTTTTACACAAAATTGTTGGTTTAATATAACATAAAATTATACGATGGCGAAGATAATAAACTTTGACACCGAGCGATTGGTGAAGCATAAACATAACAATGAACTTCCAGACTGTCATTATCTTATTGTTGGGCGAACTGGATCTGGTAAAACAAATTTGTTATTAAATCTTTTACTCAATAATAACTTTAACTATGATAAGGTGTATATTTACACCATCAACCCCCAACAAGACAAATACAAATTATTAAACGAGTATAATGATAAACTTCGTGATGACCTTGGCATTGGTGATGATATATTTTTGATAAAACAACCAGAAGAACTCGTTCCAGTGAATGAACTCGATTCGTCAGAGCATAAGATAATCGTCTTTGATGATATTCCGCTAAACAATGAGGAAATGAACAAGATTAGATCATATTTTTCACTATCACGTAATAAAAGATGCAATTCTGTTTATCTTGCCCAAGGTTTTTATAATGTTGATAGGTTTATTAGGCGAAATACGGGTTGTTTCATATTATTTCCCGGACTAGATAATGTGGATGTGAGAAATATTGCAAACGAACAATGTGGTGATGTTACAAAAGATAAATTTATTGAATTATATCATCGAGCAACTAAAGATAGATATAGTTTCTTTTTATTTGACAAGCTAGCGCGTGATCCAACCAAGATGTTTCGTTGTTGCCTTGAGACGTTTCTATGATATAATTTTGTAAAGCGTATAAAAATAATGGACAAACATCAACAGAAAATCGAATTACTAAAAAATTTTCTCGAAACTCGTGCGGCTTTTAAGAAAAAGGTGGAAGAAGCTCGACGTGGACAAGTTCAAGCAGAAGAAGAAAGAACCAAATTTTTCAAACCTGTTACTGAGGCAATGCTTGGCAAGCAGCCAGAAATACCAACATTGTCTCCGGAAGAACTAGCAAAAATAAAAGAAAAAGGATTGTTAGGTTTACTTGGAGAAAGATCGAAAGAAGAAAATAAAAAAATTGCAGAAGAACTTGTAAGAGACATTGTTGATCCTATTGCACGACAGGTTGAATTTGATAGATTAATAAACAACCCTCTTGCACTTCAGCAAGCTATAACAACAAAGGCTGTTAATCCCGACGAGTTAAGGAGGTTAATAGAAAAAGTGTCAGAACAAACTGAGGAATTAGCTGAGAAACAAAAAACGTTACAAGAAAGTATGATAAAAATAATGCCTCTTGAGGATACTATCATATTTTACAGAAAACAAGCTAGGGTAGAAATAGACGATTCCGAGTATAACAAGTTTATGGAAAAATATTATATCACTAATATTAATAGTATTCGAGATTGGTCAAAAGAAAACTATGATAATTTGATGGAAAAATTAAGAGAAATTATAGAAAATGGTTTACGTGCTGATGAAGAAATTAAAGATCAAAAAGATAGAAAGAATTTTCTAGTATTATTTGATCATATAAGAGAAGGAATTATTGCTGAGATTTTTCTTAAAACATCAGAACGATATCGAAATAAACCAGGAGGTTATAGTAAAGGTTGGAATTTTAAAAGATTGTTTGATAAATATGAAAACAAGCGAGATAAAAGATTACCGGAAGAAAGAACTGGAGGTGGAGTTAAAGTTTTTACATCAAACGCAGACATAGTCGATCGGCTAATGCTGTTGATATCCTCTAAAGAAGCTGGTAATGAAAGTGTAGAGATTGATAACGAAATTATTGATATACTTGATCATCTAAGATCGAGTGGATTACTAACATCATCCGAGTACGAAATTTTACACCGCGATCTTATCTAAAATATTAGTATAATGCAAACAACATTATTGCTTGATTCATCACAAATAACAGGAAACAGCGCGAATTTTACAGTAAATTACAACCCTTCAATAGAACTAGATCCTGCAAAACAGTATGAGATTGGATTAATTTCTTGTACTTGTTGGAACGCCATGCCAAATATTAAAACTGGGATTAATGATGAAATTTTAATCGTTAATGTTAAACAATCTCCAACATCACAAAAAGAGTTTATTGATATACAATACAAACTACAGATTCCACAAGGAGCTTATAACATTACTGATCTAAACAGAACAATAAAAGAGCTTCTAACAAAAGCTGGTGGGAATGCTGATAATTTCGAATTAGCGGCGAATTATAACACCTTACGAGCTAGGATAACAGTGAAAAGAAATATGAAAGTCATCTTTGAAGAAAGAAGTTTTGGAAAGATGTTAGGTTTTACTAGAGTTTTATACTATACCACCGGTGAAGATAAATCTTTGACATTTGATGGAGAACTACCAGTAGATATCACAGAAGTAAATACAATACTCATCAATTGCTCTATCGCATCTGGATCTTATACGTCAAAAGGCAACCGCGGGCAAACGATCTACAGTTTCTCACCAGAAGTCCCACCAGGTTCTCTCATGCAAATCAATCCGCGACAGATTATCTACTATCCAATAACACCTGAGAATCAAATTACAAGCATTACAATGCAACTCACAGACCAATCTGGACGACAAATAGACGTGAACAACGAGATAGTCACGTATTACTTACACCTACGCACTGCCTAGGAATGTGATTTTGTGTACATAATTTTATAAAATGAGACGAAGAAAAGTTTATCGAAGAAAAATCGTAGGTGGATTTTTTGGAAATATATTTACAACAATTGCAGAGAATATTCCAGGAATCGCGCGTAAAGTAGCGCCCATTGCACTTGACGCTGGTAAAGCTTTCGCTACAGGGGCGGCATCTTCAGCAGGCACTGCAGTAGGGCAAAAGATTGCTGATAAGATTAAAGGACCTTCAACAACACCTACGGTGTCGGAAATAAAACGAGTAATATCAGATATTGCGCCAACAGAAGAAACAAAACGAGCTATGATAGCTACAACAAAAAAATTATTGTCGCCGAGTGGTGAAGAAATAGTACGTAAACTTGTAAAGAAAACAAAACCGATGACCCCTGCTGCCTTTTAATTTTGTGTAACGATTATAAAATAAATGTCAGCTAAAAACTATCTCGACTTTGCAGAAGAAATTGATACTGACGATGCTGTAACAGAATTAGAGTATGTCGAGTATCTCGATGAGAACTCGAACGAACCGAATAAAACCGGAGTTAGAACTTTTAACACAAGAGACGAGGACGTGTTTCTACTACCCCATAAGGCAATGTTAGAAGTGCGTGGTCAAATATTAACTGCAGCAGGTGGTGATATTGCAGCTAATGTAAAAATCGCTCTCGTCAATAATGGTTGGAGCTTGTTTAAGAGTGCACGATACCAACTGGCCAACCAAACCGTAGAAGATATTTCAATGCACTTACCCATAGCGAGTACAATACTAAACATCGTTTCGTTTAGCGATGACTATTCCAGATCAATAGCCACAAACATGATGTGGTTCAAAGATACTGGAGTAGGGACAACTATTTCAAGTGAGTTTATTTCAAGTGGTGCAAAAACACACGGAGCTGATGCCGCTGCAGATCTTGTAATTGTAAGAAATTTTCTTATTGATAATGCTAACAATCTTGGTATAGCCGCACCAGGTGCAGCTGCTAATGAAAACGCCACAAGAGCTTCACTTATTGCCGCTTGTAATAATCATGGTATAACTCCACCAGCTGCAGGCGCAGATGGTGTTGCGATGTTAAATTTTATAAACGATGTTATTACTGCACGTAACATAAGATATAACGAGGGATTTGTTAAACGAAAAGCATTTGCCGCAGAATCTCGCCAAATAACGATGATGCTTCCGTTAAGTACAATCTTTGGATTTTGCCGTGATTATAACAAAGTCTTTCGAGGAATAAAACATACCTTAATTTTAGATCGAGCTGATCAAAACGATTGTATAATACACGCCGATGGAGTGGCTGAGGGACAGTTTTCTATTACAAGATTAGCACTGTGGATGCCTCGGGTTGTCCCTTCATTAGCTAAAATGATGGAGCTCGAATCTTTACTAGCCACCTTTACAAAAAAGATACACTTCCAACAGAACAGGGTTTATCAAACAGCCATTCCCAACGCGACTGATTACACGTGGCGTGTAACGACCACGCCCAGCGAACAACTACCGCGACACTTGTTCGTCGTATTTCAACGACAAGCGCGTCGTAACAATCAGGAAATGAACAACTCCGTATTCGATAACCCAGACGTTAGACGAATATTTGTGAGAGTAAATTCCAAACAGTATCCTGAACGTGCAATCGAATGTAATTTTGCCGTAGACGCCACCAGAAACATCTCTCGGCCGTACATGTATCTTATGGAAGCAATGCAAAAATATCAGAACGCGGACAGTGGATCTCAAATATCAATAGAAGAGTTTCGATCGCTCTATCCCATCTTTTATTTTGACGTATCAAAACATTTGGAGCGTGTTGTGGGATCGACTGCAGATATTGAGGTCACGTGGACACTGGGCGCTGTGCCAGGTGAACAGTATAACGTATACGCGCTATTGGTTAGTGATCGATTTCTGACCATCGATTCAATCAAAGGAAGAATGACAGTACAAGTTTAATCTAACAACTTGGATATAACATTATGAAAACCAAATACACAACTCGAGAAATATACCTAACATCTGGTCAAGTTGAAAAATTATCAGCAGCTGTTGCTAAACGCAGCTCTGTTTCTTTGATGATCTCTCCGGAAACTTCAAATAAAATTGCAGTAAAAGTCATGCTAACGCAACAACAAATCAATAAACTCAATCGCAACAAACCTTTTGTGCTGAAATTATCTGTTTCTCAGGTAACTGCAATGTCAAAAGAAGGTGGATTTTTTGGACCAGCGTTATCAATAATAGCTAGCAAAGTTTTACCAGTACTTGGTACACTTGGACTTGCGGCTGCGTCAGGAGCAGTCTCTGGCGCAACGAAGAAAGCAGTCGAAGGTCGTGGTATCAAACAAATCTATCGTTAATTTTATGTAACAGTATAAAATAAAATGCCAACGAAAAAAACAAAATCATCGAAAAAAAAGAAAACAACAAAACGCAAACAAACAAAACAAGGAGGAATTATTCCTTTCGCTCCACTTTTGGCGGGACTAGCGGGAAGTCTGCTGCCAAACTTACTAGGAATCGGACGCGGATTAACTCTACCAGGGACCAGACGTTATTGAGCAATTTTGACATCATTGAAAAATTGAAGGACGTTGTTGGATTTCGAGGAGTATTTTCCAAGGATGAACTCGATGACGTACCAACAGGCGGTTCTTGTGTTGTAAATATTGAAAACTTCAATGATGGCTCTGGCACCCACTGGGTTGCTGTCCACGATAACAATTATTTTGATTCGTTCGGACTTCCTCCAAGCGATCTCATAAAAAAATATATTTTTAAAAAATTTGATAAAATAAATTATTCGTCTAATCAACTACAGCCGATTGGAACATCAGCTTGTGGTTATTATTGTATCATGTTTGTCAGACAAATGCACCAGAGTAAAAGCTCCGGAAGTAAAAACTTTTTAAAGTTTATTTTACAATTTGATGAGCTTCCTTCTCATGCGAATGATAATATTGCAATCAATTTTATCTAAACTCCTTGATATAATAATGTCAACATACTGTCTCAAATGCAAAACTAAAACAGAGAACAAGGATGAGATGACGGAAAAAACGAAAAATAATAGAATGATGTTAAAAAGTATTTGTGCAATCTGTGGTAGAAAGAAAAGTATGTTTTTGAAAAAACAAGTAGGATCTAGCGTTGATAGAGTTATCTTGATCGACGATTAATCTTATGAAACAAAATAAAATAAAATGAAATGCAATTGTGATTGTGACAAAGATCTTTGCATAGAACAAGATAAAATCATTACGTACTGTCAACGTTGTAACAACAGAGAAATAATAGGGTTAGGTATAGATATACATAAACTAATTGGTAAATTACCAAAACCAAAAGGCGGTTGGACTTAACCAGGTCATCGGTATAATGGTCCGTGGAATCCGCTAGACCAACAACTAGATGAAAACGACAATCCATTGCCAGGACAAGAGCCTTATAATCAAGTGGATGCAATAGCAATGCGTCATGATATCTGTTATCGTGATCATGAAAACTCGAAAGCAGATTGTGATAAAGTAATGTTAGACGAATTACATTATATGGAGCCAACAAATCTACGAGAACGTTTTGATAGAAGATTTGTTCAAGGAATGATAGGAGCAAAATATAAACTTGGACTCGGAGAGTCTCGTCAATCGCCTCGCGATCGGGGAAAAGAATTATACGATGATCTTGCAGTCGAACTACACAGACCTAAAAAAAAAAGTTTCTGAGACGCAAAGTTGTTGCAAACGCTGTAGATGATATCTGGGCAATAGATTTGGTAGATGTATCCAATCTGGCTCAGTTTAACGTTGGCGCTGATGGCGCTCCAAAGAAATATTTGTTTAATGTCACAGATGTTTTCAGCAAATACACTTTTAGTGTGCCAGTTTCAGATAAAACAGGAACGTCAATCACTGATGCGTTAAAACAAATAATAACGAGTACCGAAAGAAAACCAAACAAAATCTGGACTGATCATGGAGCCGAGTTTTTTAACAAAAAGTTTGAGCAGTTTCTAGAACAAAATAATATTAAAAAATACGTTACAGGAAACGAAGGCAAAAGCGTTGTTGTCGAGAGATTTAATCGCACGTTAAACGAAAAATTACACAAACATATGACAGCTAAAAACACCAACAGGTACATCGATGACCTTTCTCAAATCGTAGGCGAATATAATAACACGAAACATCGAACCATCAAAATGTCACCCAATGACGCTATCAAAAATCCAATATTAGCAAACAAAAACATGTACCGCAGACATAAATTTAAGGTCGGTGATAAAGTTAGAATCTCTTTGACTAAAAAGATATTTGAAAAAGGATTTACTCCAAACTGGAGCGAAGAAGTATTTGTTGTTGATAAAGTACTCTTAACAATACCTGTAACGTACGCGTTAAAAGATCTGGCAGGTGAGCCTATAGTAGGTAGTTTTTACGAACAAGAACTACAAAAAACTGAACAAGATGTTTTCGTTATCGAAAAAGTGATTAGGAAAAAAGGAGATAAAAGTTTAGTCAAATGGCGTGGGTATAGTGATAAATTTAACAGCTGGATTCCAACCCGGTCGATTTTATCGACTGCGAAATAATGCTATTATAAATTTCCTCATACTTTCGTTTGATAGATTTGCATTTTACTGGTTTACATAATGATATTAGATATTGTCTGCGATCGTCAGAGATCGTCATTAGATTAAAAATCTTGACAAAGATGAAATCAAATTTTATATTTTTCTGTCGGTCTGGAATTTTGATGTTTAAAAAAGGTCTGATTAACTGCAAAAATACCTGCTGTTCGGTAACGGTAAAATTAAATTTTATAATTTTTTTAGCAATGTGATACTTGACATTATATTTTCCAGTGGTTGGTCTGCGGTAATTAGATCTGTCAGTAACAGTGACTATTTCACCATCATCAGATTCGTTGTTATATAAAATATCATCTTCGTTATAACCAACAGATTTGTCTATCATATCATTAGAGATTGTGGAGACCTTATCGCTGATATCACTAGTATCTTCTTCGTATAGTTGAACGAGTCGTTTCATCATATCCATATTATATACTTTTTATCTAATTTATTGTTATAAGATGACTGACAAAGTAAAATATCACCAAAAAGTTAATATAATAAACTACCACGAACTGACCGAAGCGGTAAGAAAATGCTTGTCAGGTTATAGTTCATATTCCGTTGACGTTATTGTAATGCAAGGTGATTCTCATAAAATATTACTAACAGAAGCAGAAAAAAATAAAATTAATGAAAGTGCAGTAACGACGCTAAAATTTGATTGCGATGATATTATAGCATTTGCTCATCATTGTTTGACTAAAATCGAACTGTTAAGTATAATTAATCATCATATCTAAAAATAATACTAGCATCATATTTGTTTGAAAAAGCTGATTTTTTTGCTCCATCAGCTACAAATTTTACTGCTCTGGGATTTATATTATAATATTTCGCCGCAGCTGTAATTGATTTGAATTTGATCTCCTCATCCGTTTCAAGGTTTAACGAAATAACAGGTTTTATGGGGCATCTAAAATTAATACCATTACTATTTTGTCCTTTACTCACATTTTCCTGTTGGGTCACTAGCTCCAGATTTTCCAATCGATTGTCTGTTTTTACATTATTGATATGATTAATAACCAGACCATTGGGTATAGATCCGTTGAACACCTCGTAAACAAACCTATGACCAGTATAACAAACTCGATCTGTCGATGTTCCTCTAACAGTCACACTGATATATCCCATATTGCTCATATTATTAAGAACTTTTTTAGTTTTTCTGTTTCTAATAATACCGCGATCGTTAGCCTCGTATAAATCAAAGACCGGATGCGGCTGAAACTCATCTTGTAAGGATAAATTTTCAATATTATCATCAGTGACTTTACCGTTATAATGATATACTCGTTTCCCCTCTGGAATGTCATCGCAAAATAACGTGTAAATAAAATCTTTTCTAAACATCGTAATTCTTTCAGTATTATCTCCCTTTACACTAATCGTATAACCCGCTGGCGTTGCTTTACCAACAGATATTCCAGTAATGATATTAATAACCGAACCAAGTGCATTTCCAGCGTACAGGTTGTACTTTTGGTAAACGTAATATTCCTCTTGCTCACGTGCGCTTGTCAGATTTACTGTCATTATATTATAGGTGATATTTTTTATCTCTAATTGTTGTTTAGCGCATGCGCAGTGTGAGGTAAATTATCAATTAGAGATTATATTATAATATAATAATGTTGAAATTGCGTGATATAGCCAAGAGAAGTCTTATGGGAGAACCTGTTAAAATAGCGACTGCTTTTGCAGGTTTTGATAATAGTTATCAGTTTGATAATCAAAACGTTTTAGTAAATTTTTCTGAAACAAATCTCTTTCATCTGCTACAGACGACTGTAAAACGTGAGCTTGAAAAACACAAGGGTCTAAGATTGTTAGTGCAATATCACGTTATATTTTCAAAACTACTTGTGACGGAAGAATCTACTAACAAGGAAATTGCAGACCCTTACATCAACGCAAAATCTAGACGTGTTTTGCTTGGGACTGATCTGTTATCACTATCTAATGAAATACACCAAGAAATTTGGAAAAAAATAGAAGAATTTACCGAATTAGGTTCGGGTTGGAAGTTTGAAATGATCAAGGAAATTTTGTTTCATACGATGAAATATGACGCATTACGCGGTAGTTCGTATATCGACCTGCCACCAAAAATAAAAAGTAAAAGATGTTGTATAAACATCAAAAACGTAGATAACAAATGTTTCCAATGGGCTGTTCTTTCCGCACTATTTCCAGCAGAAAAACACGCTGATCGCGTTGAAAAATATATCAGTCACGTGTCAAGATTAAATTGTGCTGGTATTGACTTTCCAGTGGCAGAAAATCAAATACCAAAGTTTGAAAAGCAAAATAATATTTCGATTAACGTTTTCGGATTAGATGAAAAAGAAAATGTCTATCCGAGGTATATTTCAGAAAAAGCTTCACAATCGACTATCAATTTACTGTTTTATAAAAATCATTACATTTGGATTAAAAACTTTAACGGACTAGTTGGTAAACAGTACAATAAAAATAGGAACAAAAAGTTCTTTTGTTATCGCTGCTTGCACGGTTGTAGAGACAATGAAACATTACAAAAGCATTTGCAGTACTGTAGTGACGTACAAAGAATAACAATGCCATCTAAAAAAGATAGCGTATTACAGTTTGTCCATCATAATCATAAACTAAAAATTCCTTTCGTCATATACGTCGATTTCGAATGCCTACTTCAACCTGTACTTGGCGTAGAAAATGATCCTAACCAATCGAGTACAAGAAAAATTCAAAATCATGTTCCGTGCGGAGTAGCGTACAAGGTAGTTTGTTGCGCTGATTCGAGATTATCTAAACCAATCCAACTCTATCGTGGTAAAAATCCAGCTGTCTGGCTTCTCAAGCAGTTGATTAATGAAGTTGATAATATTACTTATCGTTTGAAAAAAGTAACGCCAATGTTAAAATTAACACCTCAACAAGAATCTGATCACGAGCAAGCGAAAATTTGTTATATTTGTGAAAAAGCTTTTGATACTGACAACAAAAAAGTATGTGACCATTGCCATTTGACCGGACAGTATCGTGGAGCGGCTCATAATCAGTGTAATTTAAAATTTCATGCTCCAGATTTTATTCCAGTTATTCTTCACAATTTTCGAGGATATGATAGCCATATTATAGTAGAAGCTTTTGGTGATCTTGATATAAAATCTCATCTAAAACTCGATAACATCATCAAATGCATTCCAAATAATTTTGAAAAGTATATGTCAGTTACGCTAGGTAAATTACGTTTTATTGACAGCCTGCAGTTTATGGCAGCATCGTTAGATGAGTTAGTGAAAGGTTGTAGTAAATTTGATAACCTAAGAGACTGTTTTGGAGATAAATTTAATCTACTAGCTAAAAAAGGAGTTTTTCCATACGAATACCTCGACGACTGGAGTAAATTTGATGAAACATCTTTACCTGGCAAAGATAAATTTTACTCACAGCTTAAAAATGAAAATATAACTGATGATGAGTACAGGTATGCACAAGATATCTGGAAAGAGTTTGATTGTGAGACTTTTGGTGATTATCATGATTTGTATTTAAAAACTGACGTGTTATTATTAGCAGATGTTTTTGAAAGTTTTCGAGAAGTGAGTTATAATAATTATGGACTAGATCCTTGCTGGTATTATTCTGCCCCTGGGTTGTCATGGGATGCTCTGTTAAAGTTTAGTAAGGTAAGGTTGGAATTACTGACTGATGTTGATATGTTCAATTTTATCGAAAAAGGTATCCGAGGCGGTATTAGCGTGATAACGAAGAAGTACGCTGAAGCAAACAACAAATATTTGAAAGAGTATAATCCTGACCTTCCTTCGAAGTATATAGTTTATCTAGATTGCAATAACTTGTACGGGTATTCGATGGCAGAACCAATGCCGTTTGGTGGCTTTCATTGGATCACGGCTGATCGCGTTCTATCGGAGACAGAAAAAGATACCCGACGATGTTTTATATTTCGTTGAAGTTGATCTCGATTATCCAACTTCGCTACACAAATTACATAACGATTACCCTTTCTGCGCGGAATCGATGGTCATAGATTATAGTTTGTTATCAAAAGAACAACAAGCGTTAGCATCACCAAGGCAACATTCCATGGTCAAGAAACTAGTACCAAATTTACTTGATAAGAAAAATTACGTTTTGCATTACAAAGCTTTAAAACAAGCAGTCGATGCTGGTCTCGTGTTGAGAAAAGTTCATCGCGTACTAAAATTTAATCAGTCGCCGTGGATGAGAGGTTATATTAACTCGAACACTACAAGAAGAGCTGCGGCAAAAACTGATTTTGAGAAAAACTTTTTCAAACTGATGAACAATTCTGTTTTTGGTAAGACGATGGAGAATATTAGGAAACGCGTAAATATCGAACTAGTCAATGATGTCAATCGCAGAAACAAACTTGTGTCAGACGATGATTTTGTGAGCATGAAAATATTTAATGAGAATCTTGTTGCGATACAAAGAAGAAAAACAAATCTAAAACTAAACAAGCCGATCTACGTTGGAGCTTCAGTGTTAGATTTATCAAAGTGGCTGATGTACGATTTTCATTATAATTTTGTTAAAAATCAATGGCCGGCTAGTAGATTATTATTTACTGATACTGATTCGCTCGTATATGAAATCGAATGTGAGGACGTCTATCAGGATATGCATGATAATAGATATCTGTTTGATCTTTCCGATTACCCACGTGACAGTAAATTTCATGACGACACAAATAAAAAGGTTATTGGTAAGTTCAAAGATGAAATGAACTCGAGCGCTATCAAATACTTTATCGGATTACGTAGTAAAATGTATGCCGTATTGTTAGACAATAATAAAATAACAAAAAAAGCAAAAGGTCTGCCTCGTGATTTTGTTAAAAAGTTTATAAAATTTGATGACTACAAGTATGCGCTTGATGGCGGTGTTAGTTTTATAAGAGCTATGTCAATTCGGACAAATCATCATAAGCTCGAAACAGATGTCCTTATCAAGCGCGGTTTGAGCAATTTTGATGATAAACGTTATTGCAAAAATGGGGTAGATACATTTGCACTTGGGTATTGTCATGATGATAGAGATATATTTGACATTATCTTTGCAAACTAAAATTTTATCTAAACTTAAGAAATAATGTTTGAAAATTTGACAGTGACAAATAGCTACAGTAGCAAAATCAAATATCTAATGATGGACGGCAAACCATTGACAGTTGAAATTAATAATGAAACATCAGGCATATGCTTTAGTGGTACCCGTGACAAGTTAAAACTTTCGCTCATCAGATCTGATGACAGCGAGTATTTTAATTATCTCGAACAATTGTATCAAAAGTTGCTAGCGGAATTTAACAACTTTCACTGTCCGATTAGTCAGCAAAAATACACCAAACTTACAATTGATCTTGATCGGTCAAAGTTGTATTTTATCGACAAAAAATACCCTCTTAACAAATCACAAATAAAAGATTTGTTTGAGTCCCGTCGTTATGTCAGCGGTAAAATAAAGTTTAGCCTCTATCACCATGATAATGAAATATTTTTGATATCTACAGTTGAGACATTAACAGTTGGTAATGAGGTATAAAATAATATCATTTTCATTCTAATGCTAGTTTAATTTCCACCTTGTTAACTGAAACGTTCTAATGCACAGTTTAATTTTCATCCTGTTATCTGATAAAAAATTTGTGGTAAAACCTATTTGCCGTCTTTAGAATAATCATATTCCACACATACGCTGTTCTAACAAATTCGTCACTTCTGTTGACAGAGCTTATCGCATTCCAACACCTGTTGTTTTGTCTGGTTACAAAATACCTGTCTACATAGTAGTAGTAGAGGGAAATGAGGGTTTCATCTTGCTTTATCTTTTTTGCCCTCCAAACAAGTATAAATTATAGTCCTAAATTATCCCATACTACCCTTTTTCCAAAATAGTGAAATGAGGGTTTGGCGGGGGTGGGGGAGGGTGAGGGTGGCGGTGGGCCAAAACCCTCATTTCACTATTTTGGAAAAAGGGGTGGGGGATAATTTAGGACTATAATTTATACTTGTTTGGAGGGTAAAAAGATAAAGTGGGCCAAAACCCTCATTTCCCTCTACTACTATTAGCACATTCAAGATTACAAGTACATCAACATATTCAGCATTGGAATTTATTTGGAACACTACAGGGATTCAATTGGATTTCTATGTTTTGGACTTGTGATTGAACTTTTAGGACTAATTGTGATTTGATTCAATTTACTGCAAGTTCTTTTTAAATTTTCACTTTATATTCATGGGAAATAAATTCTTAGCTGAATATGGCAAAACTTGTTAGTTTTCGTTGTTTCTGTCACTTAATTTAAGGCCATGAATTGGTAACATATGTAACTTTTCATACTTATTGCACAATGACTTTGATATGTCTTTTGTTATATTCATAATTCCTCACTTTCAGTTTTTACATCTTTTGATCCGTTGTTTCTGTTCATCTGTGCATGCATCCATTGTCCACACTTTCGTTTCAGTTGCTTAAATCTCAAACCGTGCATGAAAATTAGTACATAGAGCGAACTAGTGATCCATAATGCGGTTATTATTGTTTACATTTTCATCCAATTTACTGGCTATTAAGCTGTTCCTTACCCACACGTTCATTTCCAGATCATTTTCTCAAACTTTTGAAGATATCTATATTAAACTTCGTACATATATGGAACTTGTGTTCTGGATGTACTCTTTGGCTTTTTCATTATTCTTCAGTTCTTCAGTTTTCAAAATTTATTATGTGTTTGTCCATTATTTTATCGATCCATCCACTCAGCATTGCAGGTTCAAATTCACAAACCGTTAACGATATCTTCACGAAATTTGACTGGTTGTCCAGTAATATATTCATTATCAATGTTTTTGCAAAATTTGACTGGTTGTCCAGTAATATATTCATTATCAATGTCTTTGCAAAATTTGACTGGCTGTCCAGTAGAATCTTTTCTACTGACAACTCTTCCATTTTAATATTTCGCCTATTTGTTCATCAATACTTCAATCAGTTACACTTTAGTTCCTGAGCATGAATGACTCCCAAACTGTTTGAAAATTGTGTAGACACATTAGAACAGTTTCTCATATGTGCTATTTCTTATTCACATTTTATAGTTTAAATATTTTGATGACGTCATTTTTCATTCTCTCCATTATTCACACTTTAGTCTCTCGGTCAGAAATACATAACTATTGAAAATAGCTATGAAATTCAGTTTTCTTATCGAAAATATAGTAGAATAACGATGGAGAGGACTAAAACATGATGTACTCTGACATTTGAAGTCCTTACATATGGAATCTCTAGATGACTCTTGTAATAATAATAATAATAATAATAATAATAATAATAATAATAATAATAATAATAATAATAATAATAATAATAATAATGATGATGATGATTATTATTATTATTATTATTATTATTATTATTATTATTATTATTATTATTATTATTATTATTATTATTATTATTAATGTTGCTATTTTACTTGTTATGATGGTTGTGATTGTTGTTTTTACTTTTTAAAACTTCTTGCTCAAAAATGCGTTATACTTTAATTTGGAATAATATAATTTTTATAGGAACCATACCATCATGGTTAAGTGGAAGTTTATACCGAAATGGACCAGGAATGTATGAGGTGGGAGAAAACAAATATAGCCACTGGTTTGACCCCATGGCCATGTTTCATCGATTTTATGTCAGTAAGTATTTTACAAAGTTATTTCAAGAGACCGAGACAAATGCATTCATTTACTTATCTATCTATCTATCTATCTATCTATCTATCTATCTATCTATCTATCTATCTATCTATCTATCTATCTATCTATCTATCTATCTATCTATCTATCTATCTATCTATCTATCTATCTATCTATCTATCTACCTACCTACCTACCTACCTACCTACCTACCTACCTACCTGTCTATCTAACTACATACATACAAACATACATACATCGATGCAAGAGAGAGAGAGAGAGAGAGAGAGAGAGAGAGAGAGAGAGAGAGAGAGAGAGAGAGAGAGAGAGAGAGAGAGAGAGAGAGAGAGAGAGATGTTAGGGGAATCATTTTCATTAATATTTTACTTTGTCTGTGGTGGACATTTGTCGCTACGTTTGGGCCAGAAGTAGGTCCTTCATAAACCTGAAGTTATCGGAGGGTGGAAATTAAAAAATACAAAAGAAAAACAAAATACAATATGTTATTTTCGACACTTGAATAGCATGGAAAGAGAGTGTCTGTTTTGGTAGCTGGGTAAAACGGGGTAGAAACTTTGATAACTGCGAAACACAACAAGCAGCAAACTAATTAAAAGTTACACTGGGTGGGGTGGAGGCGGGGATGGGGATATGAGCGTTCCTTCGCACAAACAGAATCAGAGACAGAAATTTAGGGTAGTAAGATATGTTTTTCATACCACTCATTGTGTTCTTCATACAAACATACAATTACACAAAAAGGCGTGGAGGGGTGAGTTGGGTATCGTATTTGCATGTATATGCAAACACATAGTTACACATTGAAATGGAGGGGGGGGCTTTATAATATTATTTTCATACAAACACATATACACATGCAAAGGTGGGGTATTAATTTGTTTTGTGTGTACAGACATACAGACGCATATTCGAATAGAGGTATACTATTTTGGTTTCATCCATATAGACACATTTACACATACAAAGGGTTGGTGCATTATTTAATTTCTTACCCGCGAACACACATACACATGCAACAGGAGGGGTGTTTTTTTCCTAAACACATATATACATACAAACAAAGGAGGTATCACACACAAACACATATATACACACACACACACACACACACACACATATATATATATATATATATATATATATATATATATATATATATATATATATATATATATATATATATATATATATATATATTTATAGACACATGCAAAAGGGTGTAAAGTAAATTTGTTTTGTACAAACATTTACAAAATGGGACATGGTATTATTTTGTTTTATCCATTCAAACACACATACATAAGGTTGACAGGGAATGATTTTCTTCGTACAAACATGCATGCAAACGCAGCGGATATTTTTAACACGTACACAAATATTATCTAACACACCATCATATTTGAAAATAGCTCAGTCTTATCTTTAATATAATGTAAAGCATGTCATAGCAACTAAAATAGTAGGGGGTAACTCGTATATCCGTAATCTAAAATTTGCCCTCGCAAAATGGGGAGGAATGGGGGGGGCGGGTAATTCATGCAGTAGAAAACATGCTGTCACAAATACAAACGAAGGCAGTAACGCTTATGTCCTTAATATAAAACATGCCATCATAGAAATGAAGGGTGGGGGATGTTAGCTCATATATCCAATACTTTCTATCAAATATTGTGCGCTCGTCCATTCATTTTCTAATTCGTCTGTGCACTAGGTTTTCAAGATTTTTTTCCTCCTTAAATAACGGTGTTAAACCATGAATAGTGTGAGACATATTGAACGTTCCTTGACTTTTTACCTACTTTTAAAATTATTTTGTGTCTCCCACGTACAGATGCTCATCGTTTACTATCTTATCTTTGAAGACAAACATGGTGAACTTTTGTTGTGCATATTTGCTTACATGTAACTATCTTTTGGTATGAAAGGAACATGCATATAAGGACTCAATTTAAATCTCCTAACCATGTTTTGCCAATAATGTGTTTTTGTTTAAAAAATATAGGATTAGATGGGAAATATGCTATCTATGTGTCTATATGTCTGTGCTATTATTAACAGTGCTACGATATTTCCTTAATTTCCTCCCTTTTTTGTTCAGTTTTGAGCGACGTTCCTTCTTTGTTTACCAGCTACAAATAGTTATTCTCTGCTTAACAAATGGATGCACTTTTGTTCAAAATTAATTAGCAGACGACAGATTATTAGTGAACGTTAGCGTGGATCGTGTTTATAAATTAGTCAGTCATGTTGTTTCGAAACGACCTAATGGTCTTCAATCTTATTAAATTTATTCAGGGTATTATACCCTCCGACCTGTAATCATGCATTCCATTTAGATTCAATACCGACCTAAACATCACCTTCAAGTGCCATAAACTCGATGCCGTCTCCAATATCATGTTCATTTCTCACAGAACCTATAGTTACTTAAACATTAACGTTAAATTCCTATTTTTGTCTTTTCTGATTCGCTCGAGAACATTTACTGACTTGTTTTAGACATCATATTTAAAGTTTTATTTGAAACTGACTTTCTGGTTTTAACGTAAAATGTTTTAAGCATTCACAATTGAGAATCAAACATTTAATAAGATTGATACATATGGTAACATCAAAAGGATCTAAACCAGTTACCAACCGACACGCACTGTATAAAAATGGTCTCTGCCTAGTTTGGAAAATAGCTACGAAACATATGTTCTAGGTTGTTGTGAGACTATTTCTAGACTCACTGAGCAGATAAAACAAAAGTACGTTTTTGTCCTTACTGCATATAGTTTTCGTTTTAGAAATAAATGATGTACTTGGATACATGTAAAATAGAAAATTGAAAGATATTTTCATTCAAGAAAACTAGCTCCTTGCACATTAAGACATATGATAAAGTAACGGTTGTAAAACTACTTAAATACTGGTTTCTTCGGTTAAATGTATGCTAGAATCATGGTAGTTTAAACGTCCGATTTATATATGTTTGCTATTTCAGAGGATGGGAAGGCATATTACCAGAGCAAATATCTGAGGAGTGAAACTTACAAACGAAACATGGCTGAAAACAGAATTGTCTTCTCGCAGTTTGGAACTGTTGCTTTTCCTGATCCATGCAAGAATATTTTCCAAAGGTATCTAGGCGAAAGGGAATAGAATCAATTTTGCAGAATAAATGATGCGAGCTTTCTGTTCCCCAGAAACCGTATATATTGCTTGTCCACAGATTGACGAGAAGAGATATTTTAATCTAACCTCATTTATAACCATTTGTTATTTGGCGAGGTTCTAGTTATTATCAAACACGGAATAATGTTAATGAGACTGTATAATCTTTGTTTTGGTTAACTTCTGTGTCCATTTTGCAGCATATGCGCGTCAGTTGCTCAGTTAGTAGAACATCTGCCTCCTAATCCAAGGGTTGTGGGTTCAATTCCTGGCCAGAAAATGATCTGTTCGGCGGCCACATTGTGTCCTTTAGAAAGTCAATTAGCTCAATTTCTGTGCGTGATATTGACAAATAATTGCTGAAAGCGCCCTTTTTTTCAAACAACCAACCAACCACCATTTACATATAACAATATCATTATATTTCGATAGATACGTTATTTATCAACTTAAAGTAAAAAAAATAAGTGGTCATAAGTACCCCCAATCAAGTTTATGTTGTCTCCATGTTGGTCCAAATGAAAAAAAAAAACGCTGTTTTCCAATTATGACTGACTTGCCCTCAGTGGTCTGGAGAAACATCTTCCAGTTCGTTGAGGCTATAGGAGTGATACCGACACAAGATATATAAATAAATAGCATACATATTATATCATATCATTACCCAATGGCATGCAAATCTCTTTAATAAGGTAGGTATTGAACGTTTCATTTCGACGCCATTTTCAAAGCTTCAGGAATATTGTGATCGTCCCCGCGAGTCCAGACATCCATTACAGTTGTTACAATATATATTCACGAATCCTGATGCAATAATTTCTTTTATGTAGGTGGTACAAGAAATATTTAATTTCCACATTCAATCACAATGGGGAGCCCCGAGTGGCCGAGTGGTCTAAAGCACTGTCCTTTACGGATCACTACCATCTCACCTCTGTCTGCGTGCGTTCGAGTCTAGGATTCGGCGAATGTGGATATGTGAGAAAGCTTGCCAGTAGCTTCTCGTGGGTCGGTGGTTTTTTCCGCGGGTTTCCCGGTTTCTTCCTCCACCATTAATACTGGCCGCCATGAATAGCCTATAGTGTGCTGCAAAATGACGTTAAGCCCAACAACAACAACAACAACAATCGCAATGGTGACCGGTGGTAGAGTCAAAATATAGCGATATACACCAAAGTGCAATTACTGTCTATCGATGCTTTTGAATGAAATTTTGTTTATGAAACTGTCAATTATGAACACGACGTTTTTCATTCATGATAGGCGAATACAGATACACAATCAACATTAGCACGTGATCTATTATTATCGTCAAGGGCAAAATCGTCTGAGTCATATAATTAAATACTATTTATAACCTCACTGGGCATGATAAGACATATTCAGCTGTGCATCTGACAGTCGCACAAGAGTCTACGGATCCTTTCAATTCGATTCATTACTACAGGGATCTCCATACAAACACTTTTTTGGCATGAAAAGTAAAGACCAAATCATCTATGCAACTTATACTGGCCACTGGGTCATATTTTATCCCGTATTGATTTATTACTTAGATCAATGCATTGAAACTGTCATGATTCCCACTAATATAATCAAATGAAAAGAGAAAAGCACAGATATGCAGTTAACATTAGTTCCGGTGTCAACCCTAGTCCTTATGACTTGACCAATAGGCTTTACTGAAATTTGCTGGTCAAAATGGGCAAGCGTGAGATATTTGTTTTAGGAACACATGCTTCCAATTTATATGTTTCAAGCTAAAAATCATGTAAAATGTTTGATACAACTAAGAAATATTATACAATTTTATTTTACAAACCATGGAACAGTAGCATCATTGCGAGATTGTAAAGCAATCGAACGACTATTCCTTTTTCATTTGGATGCAGTATTACATAAATAAAGAAATACAAAGTTCTATATGTTAATTGGCTTGCGTAAATTTGTATAATTTATAAACAAATGTATCCTGACGTTGCCTTATGTACATTATTTTCTTGTTAGGTTCTTATCCTACTTTCAAGCGGACGATAGTCCCCGAGATAACACCAACGTCTCATTTTATCCTGTTGGGGACGAGTTGTATGCGACTACAGAAACACATATAATTCACAGAGTTGACCCGGATACTCTTGACACATTGGGCACGGTATGTATTAACTAATTATTATAGCTGTTTCGAATACTTCGTATATTTTTATTTAGCCATCTTTTGTTTGTTTGCTTATTCTTCAAGGTGACTTCTACTTTCCCTAGATGCAAATAAGAAAATATCGGAAAAGTTGAGGCTGAACGTATTCTTATTCAATTTTGTATAAGTAATTAGTGAACAAAGCTACAAAATAAGGACTAAAATATTAATATAAATGTTAAGGACTATACTTGACAAATGGAGAAAACGATGTAATTTGCAGAAACGAAACTAAGTTTAAAAGCGATATGCATGACTAAGGGTTCATGGTAAAGGCGCAGCAATATAACTTTTTGGGTTTGGGGCTAAAATGTAACACCCTTTACAGAAAATATAATGTTTCTTATTAACTTATTGATATCTAGTATGCTTTTGTCGACTTATGTGATAGAAACTGGTGTATTTCTAAAACTTACCGAAGGACATTTATTCTGCACGACCAAATAAGTTTTAAACAATGGTAAAGACGATAGTTTATCAAAGCTCCATGCATCAATAATGACTGCTAAAATAAACACACAAAAAACATTTTGCCTTTCGGTGGCGTGTTGGTCATTTGAAAGAATGGAGTCATTCATGACAATATTATGTACTTTCCGTATGATTTATAGTTAGTACATCTACTGTTCAGACATGGAACCACTATTTCTGTCACTATGTGCATCACAACGTATGAAACAATATTATCGCTATCATGAAATGTGTCCCTTGTAATTCCTCTTTAAAATTTTAACAAATTCTGGTTTTACGATATATAGTCCATATGGGTGTCTTTTCAGGTTGATTTGACCAAGTATGTTGCGATTAATAACGCCTCCGCCCATCCTCACTGGGAAAAAGATGGGACGGTCCATATGATTGGAAATGTATACAAGGAGGGAGCCATCTGCATTGCAAAGTTCCCGCCAAAATGTAATATTCCTAAAAAAAAATAATTTTATCCATGTTTATAAAAGACAAAACCTAAAATATAGAAAACGTCAACAATATATTGTGCTAAATATATGTGTCCACCTTCCATCTTAGGCCAGTTGAATTATGTCAGCAGTCATAGTTGGGACAATCGTTTTTACATAAAATATTATTTTCTTTAAATTGTATGCTTTATACTTCCTTTTGAAGAAATTCTAAGTGTTTATTGTTTTTCTTATGGTGATGTGTGATATAGGTCTAAATGTCATGAAAATAATTCGCCCCGAACTCAGAACTGACCAGAAGTGAAATTAATCAAATTTAAATTCCCGCTCCAAGCTGCATTTATAATTCATCACACCGAGCTTCAAATGCAGTCCATGTACAGGAAATGCATATCAAATCATAATTATTTATCACTGGTATATTTCATATGGTGATTAAATACCCCTCCTACGATATCATTGCAGCGAGTTCAGCAGAGGATTTTCCACAAGGTGAAATAGTTGCTACTGTCATCCGGTCCAACAAAATGGCAATGAACTATATCCATAGTTACGCCATGACGGACAACTACTATGTCTTTGTAGAACAGCCGCTCGTCATTAATATATGGAAAATTATGCTGGCAAAATACACAGGTACATCATTGCTGTCCGCCATGGAATGGAAACCAGAATTGAAGGTAATAGAGGTGTTCCGCGTTGGATAAATCTAAACTTGGACAGTTTAATAAATATAGGATTTACTCATCAAATTCTGACGGTCTTTTTTCCTATATCTCATCACACTTTTTACGTATTGTGTCATAGCAGTGTTACTTACTTATCTATTTCCGTGCTCAAATTTATATTATTCGTTTTCTATTACGTCTCGTTTTATTTACTGGACACATTATGTCGTTGTAAACAGATAGATTTATACTTCGCAAATTATTAGTTCAAAAATTAGGTTTAAAAAGAAGCAAATTTCCAATTGCGATGTTTGCAACAATCGTAAATCTGGAATCCGAATATTTGATATACATACTGCTAGGAAATAGTTGTATTAAATGTGTTCATTTAATTAATAATAATGTCGAAGGAGATTTGAGGTTGTACCTCCTCATTGTAAATTATTGTGTCTTCATTAAAATACAGCGAAATTAGAAAGGAAACTGTAGTTTATATTAATTACCACCACAAGTATTGCTATTGTTTTATCCGGTAAATCTATGCAATAAATTTCTTATCATGTGTTGGGTATTTGGGGCAAGATGAAAGAGTGTCTTGTACTTCTCTTTCCTTCTGTGTAAAATTATCAGAAAATGTACAGTTCTATATAATATTACTCAAGCTCACATATAACTTGTCTCCGTATTATACAGACTAATAATTCATACTCTTTTTTGGTCATACAGGCTAAATTCCACATTCTTGACAAGAAGACAGGAAAGGAAGTCAATGCTGACATTTCTTACGAAGCTGACGCTTTCATAGTGTTCCATCATGGCAACGCTTATGAAGATAATGGTAAGGATTTTGGTTCTGATAACAAAGACAGAAGGAACAAACATGTCTTTGTCAGCTTCGTACATATTCAATCAGTAAATTACATTATTAACTCTATACTGCTGCGTCAGTTTAATTATTTGCGAGTATGGTAACACTCGAGAGATAAATCTCCTCTCATCCTTTTGTTTGCATATTGAATTAAGTAATTACGTTGGAAACGGCAGGTGTTTATAGTCGAAAAGATGATATTGTAATGAAAAAACTTTACCGTAACTCTAGTATATATTTAAACCGTAACTCTTAAGTATAGAAAAACCGTAACTCGAGAATATATTAAAACCGTAACTCTAAAGTATATAAAAACCGTAACTCTAGAGTATGTAAAAATGGTAACTCTAGAGTATATAAAACCGTAGCTCTAGAGTATATAAAATCTTAACTCTAGAGTATATAAAAACCGTAACTCTGGAGTATATAAAAACCGTTAACTGTAGAATATATTAAAACTGTAAAACTAGAATGTATAAAAACATAAAAGCCCGTAATTCTAGAGTATATAAAATCCGTAACTCTGGAGTATATAAAAACCGTAACTCTATAGTATATAAAAACCATTTCCTTCTTTTATTTTCTGACAAAGTTATTGGACTGTGACGGTTCTTTAAAGATACCACACAATGATATTTATCATCATTTTAAATTTGGAGATGATATGTATAATTTAGCATTGCTTTCCAGAACATATAGTAATCGATCTTTGCGCCATTTCCACGGACAAACCTCTGCAGTATTCCTACCTAAAAAATCTGCAGCATGAAGACTGTGTTAAGAACTGGAGAAAGCAGGAGAGTCCCAAAGGTAGAAGATATGTCCTACCTCTAAATGTCACCAAAGAGGTAAGGAACTCAATTAGAATCTATGGAGATTATCGGCTGTAGTTTATGAGATTATGACGTCATGGGGATACAAACTATTATTACAATTTCATTTTGCTATAGTTTGCAATTATTTTTGATAGCATTAACATCGGATTAAACTTATCGAAATAATGTTATGGAGTTTGTCACAAATTGGCTTTAACTTAACCTTTTATTGTGCAAGGTACACAGTTATTTTTCCAATCATATTATACTTACGACTGAGATTATGAGGCGATAGACTGCCATTCATGGTGTGCTTTTGTTGTTATATAATCATTTGTGTGTGTGCGTGTGTGTGTGTGTGTGTCTTATAGCACTGGATGGTTTTTATTGCTATTTAGATATTATCTACCTGTCATAGAAATTTCGGTTGTGATTAAATTCACGACAATATAAAACGTTAAAATAATAAACCTTATACAATGTATGAGATAAAATAGCAATCATGATATGAAATAACAGTCATGACATGAAATGCAATCTTGATATGAAATAGCAGTCATGATGTGAAATATCAATCATGACATGAAATAGCAATCATGACATGAAATAGCAATCATGACACGAAATAGCAATCATGACATGAAATAGCAATCATGCCATGAAATAGCAATAATGATATGAAATAGAAACTATGATATGAAATAACATTCTTGACATGAAATATCAATCATGACATGAAGCAGCAATCATGACATGAAATAGCAATCATCATATGAAATAGAAATCATGATATGAAATAACATTCATGACATGAAATGGCAAGCATGATATAAAATAGCAGTCATGATATGAAATAACAATCATTATATGAATAGCAATCACGATATAAAATAGCAGTCATGACATAAAATAGCAGTCATGATATGAATAGCAATCACATCGATGTTATAAAATTCCCCAATATAGTTGATAGTATAACACACTGGAACCATTGCTATCTATAAGCAGACTCCAACCGGACAGAACTTAGTTAATCTTGATGGAATTAAAGCAACCGCACGAAAAATATCCGAATATGCTGTACACTGTGACCAAGAGCTATTTTCTCCTATCAGTAAGTATTAAAAGAAATCTTCCTTAAATAAATGTATTTACAGTTTAATTTCCATCAAGACATTGTGGTATTTATCCTTATTACATACATACATACATACATACATACATACATACATACATACATACATACATACATACATACGTTGGGCAAAACGTTTGTAGTCACTGTATACGTATAAACTGAAGCCAGCGGCCTCAGTCAAACAACACTTCCTGCAATATTTATTTCTAAACAAATATTTGACAATTTTTGAAAATGTTTGGTTTGGTTTTGCAAATATAACAATTTCTTACATGCCTCATAGGAGTGACACAAAAAGCTGAAAATAAATTTGTCCATTTTAATTTTATTCATTTGTAAGTGTTATTTAGATTAAAAAAATCTACCGGTACAAGAGACCTCGTTTTTGGTACACAAGAAAGCCATTCACCACAGTATGATGAACAGTCTGTCAATATTAACATAGAAGGTACATGCTACAAGAGACCTCATTTGTTAAAAGAGAAGGGCATTCACTACCGCATGATGAACAATCTGTCAATATTAACACATAATGTACATGCTACAAGAGACCTCATCTGTTAAAGGAGAAGGGCATTCGCTAAAGTATGATGAACAATCGGTCAATATTAACACAGAATGTACATGCTACAAGAGACCTTGTCTGTTAAATGAGAAGGTCATTCACTACAACATGATGAACAATCTGTCAATATTAACACAAAATGTACATGCTACAAGAGACCTCATCTGTTAAAGGAAAAGGGCATTCACTACAGTATGATCAACAATCGGTCAATATTAACACAGAATGTACCTGCTACAAGAGACCTTGTCTGTTAAATGAGAAGGGCACTCACTACAGTATGATGAACAATCTGTCAATATTAACACAGAATGTACATGCTACAAGAGACCTCATCTGTTAAAGAAAAAGGGCATTCACTACATATATGGACCAAACATCAAACGCTTCAAGTGACCTTATTTAACTCAATTAAAAGGGTGTCCACCTCCGTACGATGAACAATCTGTTAATACTAAATCAAAATTGGAATTTTGCAATTGATACAGCTCTGATTTATGCCATTGAAATGATGAAATACCAACAGCCAGTTAGTTCCATTCCTCAAATTCTGAACGTTATTAGCCCAGTTCACATGCAGATTAGTGTACATGTTGTACACAGTGAGATTCAGTAAGTGGAAATAATACTAAGGTATAAGAGTAAGGGTGATGAGTCTTTGCCTACAAAAATTATTGAAGATATGCCGAATGATTTTTCTTGCCCATGACCGATTGGTGCAAATTATTTCTTTAAACTTTGGGTTCCAAGGACTATATATGTGAGGGTTTGGATGCGATACAGAGTTAAACTGGAAAGAAAAAAGTATCATCACTGACTTTATCTTCTCTACGTGAAAGGGATCCTATATATCTGTGGTTAAGCAATCTTTAAGAAGGAAGTACGCGGGCATTGATTTCAATCTTCTACGATTTAAAAAAAAGGATCAATTTTGTTTGCAGTATGGGGTGGAGTCACATATTTACCAGACAGTAAAATAGGTATATCTTACATATTAAACAATCTTACTATATTATTATTATTATTATTATTATTATTATTATTATTATTATTATTATTATTATTATTATTATTATTATTATTATTATTATTATTATTATTATTCATAATACGTCTTATATCTCGTCACTGACTTTATTGTGACGCTCTACAGCGTCATATTGTCAGTTGGGTTAGATTGTTAAAGAAAAAGATTTCCCCAGTTTTCCTAACTAGTTATATTGGCTATTTAAAAAAAAAACTTCTATATCTTGGGAATTGTTCAAAGAACTTTTTATTCCCTTTATTTTGGTGCATGATTGATGGGTGAAATTTGGGGTATGGAGAATACAGCTTGACCTTCAGATGTGCACCTTTAAAAAAATGCTAGCTTCGGTTGGTCATTTTCAGTTCCTTTAAACAACAGAAGCTTAAAATGACCATGATGATTTCATTATTCTTCGTCCTATTATCATTATTATCATTATTATTATTATTATTATTATTATTATTATTATTATTATTATTATTATTATTATTATTATTATTATTATTATTATTATTATTATTATTATTATTATTATTATTATCATTATTATTATTATTATTATTATTATTATTATTATTATTATTATTATTATTATTATTATTATTATTATTATTATTATAGGCATGGAATTTCCTCAGATCAACTACGCCAATTTCAATGGAAAGAAGTACAAGTACACTTATGGTGTTGGTTTTCATAACGATGGACCGCATTTCAATACAGTAAGATCTGTGTAAAAATATTTTGTTTGAGGTATTGTTCTCCTTCGAAAGATAACGAATAAAGATTATGTACTATTACCTAAAATGGTTTTCCTAACTCATTTATCAAGAGCAATACTCTCGATTTCTTGAACTGCTTGACGCTAAAATAATGAAAAGTGTAATTTGGAAGATTATGTCCATAACGTGGCCATATGACTTTAAATGAGCATCTTTGAAAGAATGTGTTGTAATAAATTGAAAAATTATTAAGTGTATTAAATGTAGGAGAATATAGATTACTCTACTGTAACTACAAATGCTAGGAGTGTATACACCACTGTATGTACAAATACTAGAAGTGTATACACCTCTGTAAATACAAATGCTAGGGGTATAAAAACCAAATGTAAATACAAATGGTAGAGGTATATACACTACTGTAAATACAAATACTAGGGGTATATAACACTACTGTAAATACAAATACATGGGGTATATACACTACTGTAACTACAAATACTAGGGGTATATACACCACTGTCAATACAAATACTAGAAGTGTAAACACCACTGTAAATACAAATGCTAGGGGTATATAAACCACTGAAATACAAATACTAGGAGTAGATACACCACTGTAAATACAAATACTAGGAGTATATACACTACTGTAAATACAAATACTAGGAGTATATACACTACCGTAACTACAAATACTAGGAGTATATACACTACTGTAAATACAAATACTAGGAGTATATACACTACTGTAAATACAAATACTAGGAGTATATACACTACTGTAAACACAAATACTAGGAGTATGTACACTACTGTAAACGCAAATACTAGGAGTATATACAGCACTGTAAATACAAATACTAGGATTATATACACTACTCTAAATAAAAATACTAGGAGTGTATACACTACTGTAAATACAAATGCTAGGAGAGTATACACTACTGTAAATACAAATACTAGGAGTATATACACTACTGTAAATTCAAATTCTAGGTGTATATACACGGCAGTAAATACAAATACTAGGAGTATATACACCACTGTAGATACAAAAACTAGGTGTATAAGTATGTACACTACTGTAAACGCAAATACTAGGAGTATATACAGCACTGTAAATACAAATACTAGGATTATATACACTACTCTAAATAAAAATACTAGGAGTGTATACACTACTGTAAATACAAATGCTAGGAGAGTATACACTACTGTAAATACAAATACTAGGAGTATATACACTACTGTAAATTCAAATTCTAGGTGTATATACACGGCAGTAAATACAAATACTAGGAGTATATACACCACTGTAGATACAAAAACTAGGTGTATATACACTACTGTAAATACAAATACTAGGAGTGTATAAACTACTGTTAATACAAATACTAGGAGTATATACACCATTGTAAATACAAATACTATGAGTATATACACCATTGTAAATACAAATGCTAGGAGTATATACCCCACTGTAAATACAATTACTATGAGTATATACACTGCAGTAAATACGAATGCAAGGAATATATACACTACAGTAAATACAAATACTAGGAGTATATACTATTGTAAATACAAATACTAAGAGTATATATACTACTAAAACTACAAATGCTAGGAGTATATACACTACTAAAACTACAAATAGTAAGAGTATATACACTACTGTTAATACAAATACTAAGAGCATGTACACTACTATAAATGCAAATACTATGAGTATATAGATTACACTACTGTAAATATAAATACTAGGAGTATATAGATTACACTAATGTAACTACAAACTATATAATATATATATATATATATATATATATATATATATATATATATATATATATATATATATATATAATACTGTAAATACAAATACTATGAGTGTATATGTTACGCTGTTGTAAATACAAATACTAGGAGTATATAGATTACACTAATGTAAATACAAATAGGTATAAATATTTATAAAAATATTAACTGACACTTGAACAAAGCGTCTGTTTTTAGTGTATAAAACGTAAGGAAAAATGGAATTGTGCAACTGTCACATTCGTATTTTCACTTGATCCCTTAAACACGTAGTTTTGCCAGCTGAGGCTATTCACCGGTCATAAGTGACTTCTGTTGTTATAATACATGACCAGTATGGTGTTTCTGGCGTTTTTAAATGTGCTGTCCAGTACAATCACAGGGTTGATTCAAACTAATTTAAGCCAGGGTTTTTTTTGAGTGAAGTTTTAGAAACAAACAAACAAAATGTTGGCCTGTTCTAAGGCAGTTAATTAACAATTGTATATATTGCCTTTTACTAGAAAATGCAAATTAGATTAATGTAGCATATATAATTAATTATAATGTATATTTTTTTCTGTCCTATTAGAAGTTATATATCTAAACTGCATGGTATATTGACAACATAGGAATAGTGAGCTAATTATTGATAGCGTTTGCAACAAATATATCAAAAACAATATTTTAGAAGGAGAGATCCCAGCCTAATTCATACAATTCATTAGCATATTTCATTTGTCAGTTGGCAATGCCTCGATTTCAAGTGCATGGGATTGTCTTTTGGTAATACCTGTATTTTACCGTCGTGGGAATTTTTGTATTTTGGAAAATCTTCTTAAGCCGGGTGAGCTTTCTGAATGAGTGAGACTGATCATGCGGTATGTTTTTAATTCATGAAGAATTTGAGCTGACTGCGGCTAACACGGCCATATTGGATTTCGACCTGGCCTTCTTGGTTTCCGACTCGGTTAGCTTGGTTCTAACACGCTTACACCACTTAGCGTATTAATTGGAAAACAAAACAAAATAAAGGTATCGTGGAATATGCCCCCCCCCCTTTAATCAGATCAACAATATCTCATGTGGTATATTTATATCATACCATATGAGATCATCGACATTTATAATTATCTCATTCTCATTCTCATTCATTATCTCATGTGGTATATTTATATCATACCATATGAGATCATCGACATTTATAATTATCTCATTCTCATTCTCATTCATTATCTCATGTGGTATATTTATATCATACCATATGAGATCATCGACATTTATAATTATCTCATTCTCTATCAGAAAAAAATATAATTGTTAAACTTTCTACACTGGTTAATTAAAATTAGGCGACTGCTTCAGGTTATTCAGTATTAAGATAGTAATTCGCCTGATACAGGCACGTGCCAAACGTACAATGATTTCTTTATTTTAACGTGATGAAACTACAACAATGATATGAAAGTAATATTATTATATAATGGCAAATGCACTAAGAAAATAATGGAAACAGATGATATAATCTTAATATTAAATATATAATTATGTAAAAAATGGAATGTGTTATGAAGTAGTTTGACTTAAATAAAACAATCAATAACCGAAACACATAAGGAAGAACTGTTTCAAATGCATTTAAAAAATGGAATCAATTCTGAAATTAGTATGTAAAATTGAAGAAAATCATAAAATAAAAAGATCATAAATTAATTGCCATTCAAATGTGTATGAACACAAAGTAGGTGTCATCATCCTTGATTGAAACTATATGTACAGTTTGGTATATATCTAACTGGCGATATTGTCGACTGATGCTTAATAAAAGATCCTGGATGAGATAAATTCCTAACTTCCAGTATATGAAATATTTTTTTTAGTCGATGCGGCTCACATCTGGCTTTTTTGGCGCTTTATCTAATCTGATTCTTAGTGAACTCATCACGTCCCATGGTACGTCAAAGAAATGCGTATATAATAGTATTGGTAATGGTAGCATAGACTTCTGGGCCTTTTGATTTACTATCTTACATGAAACGTTTGCTTTCGTATCTACCTGACAGGCATTTGCGCACCTTCGAAATAATTCACTTAGTGACTAATGTATGTATGTATGTATATATATATATATATATATATATATATATATATATATATAGATATATATATATATATATATATATATATATATATATATATATATATAAGAATAACAATATCTGAATTAATAATTTCATTTACAAGAAATGTTAAGAAATTTTAATTAATATACCAAATATTTTAATAAGCTTGCTATTTTCGTTTTGATAAGAATAACAATATCTGAATTAATAATTTCATTTACGAGAAATTTTAAGAAATTTTAATTAATATACCAAGTATTTTAATAAGCTTGCTATTTTCGTTTTCTTATTTTTGAGCCCTGCAAAACATGTTATTTAGCATATTAATGCCTTCTAGGTACTCAAGGTGGATTTGACAACCAAGAAGACGCTAGAATGGGCTGAAGACAATTGCTATCCCTCAGAACCAATATTTGTGCCGAACCCTAATGGAGCAGAGGAGGACGATGGTATTACTTACTTATAAATATAACCAGTCTGCCATTCCCATAATATTAAGAATTACTTTACATATGACAGGCTTATTTATATATAATTTGCTCACCGGAACCGCTTCATTGTGTATAATTATGCAAATGCAACTATTTTGGAAATATTTTAGATTTTCTGGCTATCTACGTGAAATAAGTTATTGATTAGTAACTGTAATTACTCTCATACTACATACTGGGACGATCTAATCTTTAGCATTTCCATGGATTACTGGCACATATATCATCATCATCATCATCATCATCATCATCATCATCATCATCATCATCATCATCATCATCATCATCATCATCATCATCATCATCATCATACAGACACAAAAGGTATAAATAATTAAACTCTAATGTCTAGTGCATCATCAACGTCATCATCATCATCATCATCAACATCATCATCATCAACAGCATCATCATCATCATCAATTATACAGACACAATAGGTATAAATATTTAAACACTAATGTCTAGTGCAATAGTCGGAGCTATAAAATAGATGTGGTTTAAGTATGAATCAGGTTCTTGAATATATACACTATGGTGAATACGTACAGTATTATGATTATATACACTGGTGAAGACGTACATTATTATGAATATATACACTATGGTGAATACTTACACTATTATGAATATATACACTATGGTGAATACGTACACTATTATGAATATATACACTGGTGAAGACGTACATTATTATGAATATATACACTGGTGAAGACGTACATTATTATGAATATATTCACTATGGTGAATACGTACAGTATTATGAATATATACACTATGGTGAATACGTACACTATTATGAATATATACACTATGGTGAATACGTACAGTATTGTGATTATATACACTGGTGAATACGTACAGTATTATGAATATATACACTATGGTGAATACGTACAGTATTATGATTATATACACTGGTGAAGACGTACATTATTATGAATATATACACTATGGTGAATACGTACACTATTATGAATATATACACTATGGTGAATACGTACAGTATTATGATTATATACACTGGTGAAGACGTACATTATTATGAATATATACACTATGGTGAATACGTACACTATTATGAATATATACACTATGGTGAATACGTACAGTATTATGATTATTTACACTGGTGAAGACGTACATTATTATGAATATATACACTATGGTGAATACGTACACTATTATGAATATATACACTATGGTGAATACGTACACTATTATGAATATATACACTATGGTGAATACGTACACTATTATGAATATATACACTATGGTGAATACGTACATTATTTTGAATATATACACTATGGTGAATACGTACAGTATTATGAATATATACACTATGGTGAATACGTACACTATTATGAGTATATACACTATGGTGAATACGTATATTATTATGAATATATACATTATTGTGAATACTGACACTATTATGAATATATACACCACTATAATAATATCATAAATAACATCGTGCTAGTCCGTATATAAACATTTGTGGTAATATCATGATTAGAGAGTTTAAAGAATCATATAAATAATGCAGAAATGAAATTTTCAAATGATTGCACCTGTATCTCTTAACCTTTTTCAGTCGATTGCATGCATGTCACTAAGTGAAATTTTAATTTCTAGGTGTAATACTATCAGCCGTAAATGACACAGATTTCGAAGATGGCCGCCAAGCTTTTCTATTAATACTTGATGCCAGGGACATGAAAGAACTGGCAAGAGTACATTTCAATGTGCCCCGATTTCCAAAGGATTTCCATGGTTACTTTCGACCCACAGCGTAAATGATTTTATAAATAAATATCAAAATAAAACGTTTGACTCCATGGCATTTGAATGGAAATCAGTCACCTGAGGACCTGTCACTTGTTTATTTAAATCAAACAGCTTTTCACGAACATATGATAGGTAAACGTTTTAACAAAAAACTATCTGGATATCGATGAAAGTTTGTTAATCGAAAGATTTGTGCAATATTTCTTAAAGAAGTTAATATAACTCTTCAGAAGATCGAGATATTTTTTCCGTATTTCATGGATATTTTCATTTCGTATTATAAATGACAAACATTACATATGCCGTGAACTTGGATATTCATTTTTTCTGGAATAATGTATGTGTTTGTTGAAATCAGTCTTTGAAAGGATGAGTGAGCTTCCAATAGACTGATATATGGTTCACTTACTTAGCCGCTGTTTGTAAAGTTTCAAGGTTAATTGAACGCGTTAGGTTGGCATCGTAAACAATGTTTACAATAATTCGTGTATGGAGCGGATAGAGGATTGATTTATAATTCTTTAAGTAGAAGTGCCCTCATGTGTTCTTTAAGGCTGGACAAAATCTGAAATGCAACAATGGAATTTACATATTTTGGAAAGATCGTTATCAGTATGCAAAGTATACTAAATTAAATCATATTTTTGTTTAAAATGTTTTGATTGGAAAATATCGTGAAATACATGACTTGTGAAACTTGACCTTACATAAATTTGAAACTTTATTCTCATTGTAGATACAGAATGTTTATAGATGAAGTTTTCTGAATCGTAGCTTCCAAATTTTATGTGTATCTGACATTATGTTATGAATATAAGGGCTACTAATGGATACCAACTTTTGCCCAATCTGCATAAGACCGGACTACTACTGGGATATTTTCTTCTGACTGTCTGTGCTTGCATGTTATCCTTACGGAAAGGGTTCCTAAAGAGATATATAATTCTGCCTGTCTGTAGACACCAGTTATCCTTACGGTAAAGGTTTATAATCGATCATACCTTTTGTACATATGAACTATCATAAATAATCCAGGTACTCTGCTTCGTAAGTGTTGCACAAAGGTCATGAAGTTCGCCTTTGTAATCAGCGAAATTCTTCATATCCTCCAGTACCTATATCTTATTAAAACTATTAGATTTGCGAAAGCAAGACTATATTTTCGTCAAATTTTCTAAGGCAAACTTTGGTATATTTTGTTAGTTTCTTCAAAAAAGGGGATTTTGATCGTTATAATGTACCTCGAGTAATTTTGGGTCAGAGGGCGGATGGGTACATTTACAGAAGTAGCAGAACTTGTACACTCAGTGCTGATGTGTTATGTTGCAAGTGTCATTATATGAACATATTCGAAATACAAGCGTTAAGTGTGTTTATTATAAGCAAAATATCACAGTTTTCAACATGCCTTGCTTTGTAATCATCCTAAACAATGTTGTTTTGACAACTTAATAATTACTATTTCTAAGTCGAATTGCGAGCTTGGCTGGCCTTGGTAGAATACACTTGGGGTTTATTTATATATTTGAACCAATATATAGTCCTAACGGCAAAGTTTAATGAAAGTAGCAAAGAAATATTCCTTACAAGCGTTGCAGTTCCATGTGATGTTTATAAAGGCTTGGACTAATCTTAAATAAGCATTTTTAGTAACTGACTGGTCGACTGTTCTTCTCTTCCATCTTCACGTTAACTTATCAAAGACTTTCCTACATGCATATTTCACTATAGCATTGGCATTTGTTGAAACTGTGCATGATGGTGGGACGATTTACATATGAACATAAAATATGAATAGGTGTCCGAAGAAACCTTGAAAACCGACAGGAAGCACAGTAGAACACCAGTCCAACAGAAGCGACACTATAAGCAACCGATCATTATTTGTCGGTAGATCGAATAATAAAAAACAAAAATATCGACCCTACTAAATTACCGATGCTGTGATATTGTGTCCTTATATAAAACCGTTAAAATCTCATCACCCCATTTAAACAATCACTTCCACTCTGTTCCACGTTTATAAATGTGAATGACTGTACATAGATTCTATCTGAATTTTTCTAGTATATATTTGTAAACAAGTGAATTATTAGCACAAATCCGTCTATTTTGAATGTAGCTGAAATAAAAATTTATTGATGTCATTTTTTTGTTACAGTTTTATTTATGAAATACTTTGCATTCATCGTATAAATCATGTTCCAGGTCATGATTATAATTGTTTGTAGATGTGCACAGCACATTGAAACTTTTTAATTATCTATGGAGCAATGATAGGTAGAGATGTAGGTATATGCATGGATGTGGGCATTGGCTTTGGGATTATGAATTATCATTAAGGCCATTGCTGAGATATTAGCTGCATGGTATTTTCTGGAGTTCAGTGAGAGAGAGAGAGAGAGAGAGAGAGAGAGAGAGAGAGAGAGAGAGAGAGAGAGAGAGAGAGAGAGAGAGAGAGAGAGAGCTATTATAAATTGTGCAAGTATTCCTTGAGCTTTGTGGACATAGGTCTTCATATTTACTTCTAATCAGTGAAAAAAAATTGGTGTGCACCATATTAAACTATTTATTAATGTCCGTTTAGATTGCCGCACAATAAAAATCAATCTTGAATTTTTAATAATATGTATGTCTACTTGGTTTGAACAAGTCCAATATATATATATATATATATATATATATATATATATATATATATATATATATATATATATATATATATATATATATATATATATATATATATATATATATATATATATAAACGATATATAAACGAGTGTGGCATGGAATGGAAGTTTGATGCATTATGGAACTACTAAATATAAATGAGAAGAGCCTGGGGGTAGGGAGCTATTCTATGGGTAGGGAACTATTCTGAGGGCATCTAGTTATACAAGGCCATTTCTTACATGATTATTGTTTTAAAGAATGAATGAATGAATGCTACTGCCACTTCTTAGAAAGCCGTTATGACGCGAAAGAATTAGATTTTGTCACCCACATACGCGAGTATTTAAGTTTTGTTTATCAAAGTATATTATTAATCAGATGTGTTACAATGAAGCTTCAAACTGATTTTGATATACCACATATACTGACATAAACGCCGAACGACTGCATATAATATAGGCTATGATTTCCCGTCGCATAATGCGCAGATAAGTGGCTTTGTTGTTTGTTGTACTGATCAGTCTTACCAAAGTGCTTAGATCCAGATCTGCCTGCGCATTACATTTGGTCTTTATCTTTGAAAAAATTTATTCTGATCATCACCGAGTACCTCGAGTAATATGTGTGGGTGGGGATGGATCAGTGGTATATTTATCAAAACAATAAGGTTATCTAACAGTGCTGATGTGTTCTGTCACAAGTGTTATGATATGAACACAAAAATATAAGCAATACATGAATTTGTTATAAACAAAATATCAGTCTGCAGTATGTTTTACAGTGCTAAGAATCGAACATTTGTATAACATATCATAACAATTTGTTCTTGTATATAAAGTTCAGCAGCATTCGTATATAATAAACAATAGACCTCAAAATGTACCACCTCATGATTTGTTCGTAAACATGCATTGTAACACAAAATGCTGATCGTTGCAAAAAATAAACTGATATATCTTTCTAAGCTGCTGAATAAAACTAAGGACATTACAGCTGTCCTCTTGCCTGTTGCAATCAGATAAAAACAACTAGTTACATAACAGTTGTCAGCTTACCTATTCTGGATCTTATATAAACAGTTTTCAGCAGCGATAGTGTATCAATACAATCATGACAAGAGACATTTTAATTTCATTATGTGATGGTGTTTATATGAAAAAAAAACTTGAGTTCATTTGCCATGAAACATTTATACCACAGTGTTAAAATAAATAATAACAAAGAAACAAATTATTAATCACACGTCCTGCTTTTTGACTGTCTCAAACTTGCAAGAAATTGTATGCCTTTACATTATAAAAAAATGAATTGCATGTTTTATATTAGTTTTTAAGAATAAAAGAAAATTATTAGATAACACAATGTATTCAGAAACTCATTTATTGTATAAAAAAAAATTAAAAACCAAAACCTGACACAATAGCCCCAACAAACAAACAGTATAAAAAGTCACTCTTTGTAAGAGAATGCTCTGGTTTATATAGAAAAGGGAAGAAGAAAGAAAACATACAAACAACTTTGGACAACAGAAAATCTTCAAATAACAAGAAATGACAAAAGCAAAAATTTTACTTAAAGGAAATATTGTTAAGCCCATGGATCTGAAGAATGTAAGAAAATAATTGAATATACTCTGGTGTAAAAATCAAGGTAATACTCCATTCACATTAAGTTTTGTTTGAACCAAATGTTAAATATACTACCACCATTTTATTTATAACACTATTATTTTTTGGAAACTTAATTACAACGTAAAACGGTACAAAAAGTTTTTGAGATTTGAACAAAATAGACACGTAAAAGTAATGGTTAACAATTGGAGAATGTAATAATTCTTCAGAATCAATTAGGTCACAGACAATAAAAGATCAGTTTTATTAGAATTCGGATGTGGATGATATTAGCGTCATTTCTACCTCATGTAACGTAGAGTACAAAGATTCAGAAGATTCAAATACGGCATTTATCAACTTTATTTGTAGACAATAAGGCACTCTGGATAATATTGACTTTGGTCAAAAATACAGAAGCTGTTGGGAGAGGTTATGTTGTTCATGCAGGAGTTTGGAATGGATATCTTTAGGATCGACAGGTGGGGGTAGAATGCAGTTTGAGTTTTCAACTGTCATGTTTCCGGCCAAAATGTTGGCGCTTAACATGTACTTGAGACCTTTGGGGTCTGCTGCTGAATCTGTATCGGACTATTTAGCATGGTGAGCAGAGTACTTGCTTTTACCGAAGAGGGAAGTAGCTCTATCCCCGCCGAGGCGGAAGTCAAAGTTTTTGGTGCAGATTGTCCCCATGTCCTTTGGCATTTTTTTCATGGAACAGATCCAGTTCATTGGCACACTCAGGACCTCGTTTTGTTCTGTAAAATGCAATCAACATAAAGCACAATTTAATTTCTGTAAAATGCAGTCACATGGAGCGAATATTGTATAAGAACAAATTTAAGTCATTATCAAAAATCCAGTGTCCGGTTCACATATAAATTACGAGACAGTATATCATATTTTTTACAAGATTGAACATTAAGACAATTTTAAGTAAATTTCTTCTTGGACTCGACTTTGTACTAGAGACAACTAGTCTTTATTAATCGTGTTCATTGCACAATTACGAAAGTTTTAAAAGTTCTTAAACTTACAAGTCACTGGGATCAAATAAACAACAAATAATCCTAAAGTCCAATCTACATGTTCTTTAGTGAGACATACGTTGCTTAAAATGGCAACAGGTCATATGTATCGTGTTCAAAATCCACAGTCTCAACGGGCTTTAGAAACTAAGTTTATGATTTTACGTTACACATAATATCTGCATAATACATCTTTATAGTGTGTAATGGCCAGAGTCACGTAATCTGGATGTATTAAAAGTAACACCTGACCTTTGAATCGCGCATCAAGGAGAAAGGATCACCGTAGGTGGTGGAGCTGTGAATTAATGTATCTAAATTTTGATTTTTCCAGATAACCATGCAATAATTTTCCTGATTTAACTAAAAACATTTTGAGATTAGATATGAATATCAATGAAATGCTGGAATTTAGACAGGAAACCATGCTTTGTTTTATTAAAGGGATATAATGAAAATGAGTCATACATCCAACGTTGCTTGACCATTCTATTCAGTCTACACCAACAGTGTATATCGAAATTCTTTAACAACTTTTAATACGCTCTATTCTTGTTTCAGCGTGGCAGGTTAAAGATTTAATTGCACAATCTGTTTCACACGAGTTGGAATCTGCAATATCGAAGGAGCAGGTCTCTTTATTTTCTGTCTTTATCTTGATCTTTTACATAAATTAATCAAAATGATGGAGTTTTCGTTTGAAATTAGATGGATGGTTTCATTGTGACCAATGTACAATCTATGCCAATTTCCAGATGAGGAAACAAAATTACCAGTGAGAACAGTAATTTACCCTAAAATTTGATTCCTTGATAATACTGTAGACGAAAGGTTTATAGTTTAATAAGTAATCGCTCAATTAAGCTTATCATGTCAAAAAGAATTGTGAAATAATTAAAATGCACTGTAAGTCAATTAATGAACAGAATATTTATCTAAGGTTATTCAAGACATTAGTTTCTCAACTCTGATCACAGATGTCAATAAGAACTTAAATAAATCTTATACATGCTGATGTACTCAAGTCGTGCGAATATTTGTATTCAGGTCACTTACAGAAAGTAGTATTCCCATAAGAAGCGATTCTGGATGCGCTCAATGAGGACAATTTCAGCTTGTGGAGGATATTGGTGGAATATCGCCATGACGATATCCATTTCATGTTTGCAATATCTGTTCTTCTGTCCAAGGGCACTAGCTTCAAAATCTTTTCCTTACCCATTGAACCCCAGTAAAGGGTGTAACAATTTCTTTCTTTGTTCTCAAGAATTATTTGGCTTTTTCGGCAACCCTATCAAAATAACGATTAAAGTTGCAGTCTTACAAGAAGTATTTACACAAACAATGTGAATATCCCAGAGGTCATTTAATGAAAAAATATTCCATGAACCTTTCTACCCATGTGATGGAAATAAAGAGAAGCATGATAAGCAGAAAAACAAACAAGAATGCAACATACTGAAAAGCACACTCACACATATATACATACATGCATGCATACATACATACATACATACATACATACATACATACATACATACATACATACATACATACATACACACACACACACACACACACACACATACATACATACATACATACATACATACATACATACATACATACATACATACATACATACATACATACATACATACATACATACATACATATATACATACATACATTACCAACTTGAAAACAACTGCTTTTCTTTAAAAATAATTTAAATTACAAATGTTTTACAAACTTTCTGAATAACTTCATGTGCTCTTGTCTGTGCATAGATTCAAAGGCGACTTTTCAGCCTTGTGTATCTTGTTTATGTTCCATACAGCCTCGATCAGTAAAGATGGTATTTGTAACGCTATCTCGTCATGTATTTTTCATTCCAAGAAGTATACCGAGCTGTACAGAATAAAAGATATTTGATCATTATCCAAGATGACATATCTATGGAACAACGCCTCTCATTCGCATGACAGGAACATCGTTCTCAAGTTCCACCCTCTCTTGTCCAGGGTCCTTTTTCACTTTTGTCTTGGTCTCCTCGCAACATTTATTTGCTGACGAGTTTCATTGGTGTCATTGGTGTTCGTAATATGTAACTGACAATATTTAGCTCTAAGTATGATTATTTGGACCATTCACAAAATAATTTAGGTGTGAACATACTGTGTGAATTGTAATAAAACGAAAAGATAAACAGACAGGTAAGAACATTTGTCAACCTAGGGCTTAGCACAGTCATGAATGGAGACAATTAACGTAATCCATAGACAACAGCTTCCATGTCTCTTAGTCGAATACAACATAAAATCTTGTAATTAGGTTCGAATACGTCTTCGGTTATACGGCCAGTTTCTTCTAATAAGTTTCCATTTCTTTCCATTCTTGTACAATTCAATTTAATTGCAACAAAGTTCTTCAAATATCGGAGGCAACTATTACCACAGATAACTCACAACGCCAAGAAAAAGAATCTTTATATGTGAAGGTGTGAAAAGGTCAGGGACTATTAAAAATAGAATCATAACAGGGCCAACCAGAACATTGGATATATTTTACATCGGTGTATTGATTAATTATTTTACAACACTTATCCGCATGAGGACATGAAGTAGTAAATACCGCTACTTCCTACCAAACATTGAAAAATTAAATTGATGTCAAATATATGGTGCAAACAGCACACTGATGGCAGTGTTTCTGGGCACCAGTATGCCGAATATTGGAATATTCTTATTATTCTTTGCTATCTTTGCGATAATCCCAGAAATTACTGCTTTGAGCTGTAGCCTAATTTTCAATCTAGATTCTTAGATTCTTCTTCTAAGCCATAAACCCAAACGAAATCATAAATCACGTATACAAAGCATTCCTCGGCAACGCCATCTTCCAGTAAGAATTCATTCATTTTTTGGTATACGTTTTAGCTTAATATGATTTAACTGTCGTCACCTCAAGCACTATCGGTCCTTAATTGATACGGCCAGAGCGTCTGCAATGTAAAGCCTTAAATTATCAATATCACTGTTGATATCTGTTGCGACGACCCGGATTTAATGCGTACATATCCACCATAACCGTAACTACGGCTGCCGCCGTAAAAGCCGTCTCTTTAATCTGAAACTAACATATGCTTATGCCTGCAAACATTTTATCACTCTTGCTTAGTAAACGTTCAGGTTATCTATAATCAGAATAGGATTAGAGCATTTATACGCTAGAATGTTTTTGCCTTCCATTCTGTGAGAGGGATTTATTTGCATAACAAACTCGTACGTAAGTCGCAGCTGTGATTAAAGCGTCGACATTTAAAAAATGATTGAAAGGCTAAGTGCTGCAAGGTAAGTCATTTTATAGCTGACAAGTGGCATCACTTCATTGTAAAACACACAGCATGAATCGTGTGTGGGTTGTCAGCCGATCTGCAAAGAGCATTTTGGACCGGCCCATAGAGAAATTAAGTGGTGGAAAAATACAAACATTTTTAAAGTCCTCTGATAATTTTGTTCCAACACCCTCTGAAGTGGTTGGTCCCATACCGTCTTTTAAGGGCCCTGGGGGTACTATACTCGGTATGCTGGCTCCGCTCCGCGACCTTTTTATCCCTTTTATTCTGTTTCTGACAACTAGAAGCTATGTATTGGTTAGAAGAAAACCTTTTCAGAAGTCTATCATCACAATCAAAAACGTGACATCGTAAATAGGTTCACTAAACTTTGTTTATTGTTGCGTGAATATTCCTAAGAACAATTTTCAGCTCCTTTTCTACCTTATCATTGGCGCTTCTACATCCTACAAGCTTACAGAGTCATAAAATATTAATGGTTGTTCACATGTTCTTGCCAATCTCTGGAGAGAATCGTGTAATTTTGAATTGTTTGCTGACACCTCCAGGACTTTGACAGCTGTTCAGAAAGAAACCAGGAAAATCTACCAGTCTGCTCCTTTATGCATTTCTTAAAGGTCAGTGTCTTGCAATCACGTTCTTACCATCTTTAATCAATATATAGCATTGTATATAACTCTGATCTTCAATAAACAACTACATGATGGCGCATATTTGATAACAGTTTCGAAATGGAAGCAGACAGCAATAGAACCGGTGTGACAGACAAGCAAATTTCGCAGCGTGGAGGTTGGTCCTCAACCTCATTAAACTATATTTGAATAGCTTATATGATTTCTAATTTGTAATAAGAAATCTCTTTTTTTGATGACGTACATGTTAGTTCAGTTAGTTGCAGTCAATTGCTGTGTCTGTTAACTTCATTTCTCTTTTCCGGCCTAGTGGAACAAAACCCCTCATTCCTTCAAGACAATATTCCAGAAATTCTCTAAAGCGTTCATCTAATGCATCTGGGATGTTATATGAGGTCTATGGCGTCTACAAACGAAAATATATTTTGGTGGAATGGACACTTTTGTCACTCACTTTAATTTGGTTCCGTTACTTAATAATCAGCAGCTGCTGCTGACACAATGGTTTCTCTTAGACAAACTATTGTTATATATATATATATATATATATATATATATATATATATATATATATATATATATATATATATATATCTATATATATATATATATATATATATATATATATATTGCCCCGTGTCACACTCTCATGTATGGTATGAATAAATTGATGGCATTATTTGTTGTATATTATTATTGTATACTTTTAGACAAGAAATACAAGCAGTAAAATGTATTTGTTACAATTGTGTGCTTAAACAGTTTAGAAACATCTGGTGTTATTAACATGTTACGCTGATTGCTGTTATCATCTAAAATACTGGATACTTAAAATCACTACTCTGTCGGTGATCATTGTTATGCATTTATGTTCATCTGTTGCTGCCTTTCTCTATAATTATATGGTATTTATATCTATATTGATTCAATTATATTGGTCTGTAATCGAGTTAAAGGTCTACCTGACTGGAGACATTTATTTTATAAACATAGATAATATTCATCTCATCATAGATTAGATATTTAGATAAAACGTTTACTTGCATACGAGTTTAGGTCATTGGGTCTTTACTTGAACATTCAAGTTTTTCTTGATCTACTAGAATGTAATAGACACTATATCATAATGTTCATTTCTTGCTAAATAACTCAGAAATATGCATTAGAAATACATTTTGACTCACAGAAGAAAATGAAGATAATGTGTGTATTTATCGATGTTTTGTGGATGCTGTAAAGAGATTATGATTTTGAATAAGATTGAGGAGCTCAAGGTGGATTGTGCCATTAATCATCCACGATTTCATACATTTTGCATGGATGAATATATACATTCACGTAAATGGAAATTTGCAAGGAAATCCTGTCCGAGTACATGAACACTTGTAGGAAAATATTCTTACAGTAGTGATGGTGCCACTATCAGGGTTAATTTTGGGACAAGTGATTCATGTTAAAATTATGCTTAAACAGCCATTTTTTAAAATGCTTATTTTATTAATAAAACGTATCTGTACTATCACTTTACTTTAGTGTGGAAGTAGTTTGTACCCAAACCTTTTATTTTGATAATAGATTGTGCTAAAATCGTTCGTCCATGATCTTGAAATTTCTCATGAAAACTTCTTTAATCCGCTATACTATAACATTAAAACATATTGCTGACTGTTCATGTTCACATTTGATTCATTTAGCTTCCCAACACTGGTTGTAGCAAATTATAACTCAATGCTAAACGTATTGATTCTGAGAACATGAAGTAAATAATAGAAAACCAGGATACTTGTAGTAACATAAATATATTCAAAGTTAGATATTTGCTGGATATTCTATTTTCTGTCGTAATAGATACATGGCTGCATAGAGGTGGCAATATCTGTCTTTCAATATCTGTCTTTCTGTCTGTCTGTCTTGGCCACTTTCTCCAGCACTGGCATCAATTCTTCAACATAGTCTGAAAAAACAAATTGTTACCCCAGTAATTCAAGAAACTAAAAAATGTTATCCACTGTCTATATTCATACTGACAATTTACCAAAGAGAACTAATGAAAATAGAAACAAGACTTAATTAGTATTCAAGTTAACATACATATAGATCAGAATGAATAATAATAATAATAATAATAATAATAATAATAATAATAATAATAATAATAATAATAATAATAATAATAATAATAATAGTAATAATAATATTTTTGTTGTGATATATGATTTTGAATATGTGCTACAAAAAAGACTGTTAGTCTTGTTTTAAATTCTTTCAAGTTCGTGTTGTTTTCAGTGTATGTGCATGGTCAGAGATGATGGGGCTTACTGTATTCCTAGTGATATATTCATTGTCCAACTTTAATATAACTTTCAACATAGAACTGTTACGTCATTATATGTGCTTGTATGCGAGTTTTATTAAATGGTATCATTCAGTGTTGTAACAATTGCAATATCCATATACCCATGGCTACATGTCACACATCAAAATAGTGTGTGGCTCTCATATTCTCTCTGATCCATTTCTGTCCTGAAGATGCCTGTCTGTATTAATAGTGTCCACCTCCACACTGTGGTTCTGCAGATTTTTATGGCTCTAGAAAGTCCCTCTTTCTCAGTGTCATAATTACTCTTTACTTTATTTATCTGCAAACCTCAACCATTATTGAATCGTCAACTTTTGTGTCAACTATCGAAGAGATACAACTGCGCATTTAATTATTCAATGCCCAATCAGTAGGACCATCGGAAAAGCGCACAGAAATAGTCAATTTTATCAACGATCAGAATACCGACATCTTTTTCCTGAACGAAACATGGCTAAAAAGATCAGGCGATGAACCGAAGTGCGCGGATATAACACCCACCGGTTACTCCATCACATCGTCCCCCATCACTCTCAGGGAGGTGGAATTGTTGTCATCGCAAAGAACCCCATGATCAACCTTCTTAACTACACTTCAACTTTCAATTTCGACCACACATCGTTTGAACTAGTCCAAACTACACTCGCGCTTGAGCAAAGGTCAGCCCTCCTCCTAGTAGACAAAAAAAACAACAACAATCTGACAGAATCTCTCTTTCGGAGCAGTTTCAGAATCTCCTGGGTTATGGAATTTCGATAGGTGGCAACCTAATTATTCTTGAAGATTTTAACTTTTACTTTGACTGTCCTAAAAACTCATGCGCATCGAAACCCCTAGATTCCATTCACGTTTTTAACCTCAAACAGTCAGTTAGCCAACCCACCCATAAACATGGTCCCATTTTAGATTAGATTCTTTACACGCTTGATGATAATATTCTTCAGTCCTCCCTGGTGTCCCACGAACTTTCATCAGATCACCTCTGCATTATATGTCATCTTAACGTATCAGTCTCTAACCCTGTTTGATTCGGCTTTCGTCTTCATGTTATTTAAAGTTAAACCATAGAGTATATCAGGGTACCACGAGGAAAATATATAATGGACAGAATGATGGAGACGCCTGAACTATATTAGAAATTTACAGTAACACTGTGGTACATGAAGTATAATAGACAAGTATTTTTTCTAGTGAAAGTTCAAGCGACCTGGATTTGCATCTACAAGTGCTTCTCTTTTTATAACAATGTTGCGAACATGAAAGCAAAACATTTCAACATTAATACTTACTTTGATTCCACTAAATGACAGCCGTGCCTTATCTGTGAACGATTTTAAAACATCCGCGGGGAAGGAATTTCTGTTACATTCTGTTACATTGCCATATATTGGTAGATAAAATCTAGTAGCATATAGAGAAAAGTACCCTGATAATAACTAGTCCAACAAAGGAAAGAAAAGAGAAATTACATACCAAGAACTGCCAGGTGTGATGGATAGTAGACACCCCCTTTCCCAAGTTTTGTTAAAACCAGGTCAACAATTCCGTCTCCACCCCACCCCACCCTACCCCACCCTGAATCTGCATATGCCTGTTTTCTTCCTCACATGCCAGCACCCCTCCATTCCCCAGCGGTAGAAAATAAGAGTGCACAACATTAAGAAAGTTGTTATTTTTTTTTGTTTAAATACATGCATTTATGAAGAATTGGCTCAACAAAGTTTGTTCTTCCGAAATCACATCCTGTCACATAAATAAATACAATTTGTTCATATAGAAATAGAGTCCTCGCCACATGAAACATCTAATGAAAATTATATAATTTTAAAATTTTACCATAAAACTGTTAGAATTATAAATGATACTCCGCAATGTTTAAGTACTCTGTATAATTCATAATGTTCACAGTTAAAGAGCTTTTGTTTTGTTTCTTACATCTATCTTTGGATAATGTGGCTTGTGGTATTGACTCCATGTATTGTGCTGTAGGCAAAAAATGCCTAATCTTAAGAGCCACCAATTTTTTAAAAGTTTTGTATAAGATGTAAAACATCAGGGTATGTTATTTACTGAATTAGACTTGTTATAATGCTGCTTTGTCGATCTATCAGGTTCATTTCATTTTGTAGTTCAGTAAATTCTCATATGGAATGTAATTTAAGTATGAAACGTAGTCTAAATTGCAGAACAGTTTCTCGCTGTGGATCAATGTTTAGGACTAATGTAATTCTGATTAGCAGAAATGAATAAGAAAGTACATTGTGAGGTAATTTAAAATGAAAAAGGTATGTACAATTTTGCCATTTTTACCACCAGTTAAAGGTGTCAGATTGTTATGTCCTATCACTTGCATGCTCTTCGTTGGAAGGAACCTAGTTATTTTCAAGATCTGTATGACGTGTATTATAAATCCAAACACGTTCTCAAGGAAATTCAAAACCTTCTGGAGTGTCAGTCAATTTTGTCAATGAAAATATGGCTTCTTCGTCTTTTTGACTTATTAGTTCTGAAGACCTTGCTTTTATACCAAATCTCTCCTTTTTTGGTTGCATTTATTCTCAAAGGTAATGCTTGGCCTGACTTGTAAAAAAGTGACGTTTCCGGCAGAGACAGGATTGCCGTTGACGTTAATAAGCCTGTTTGTGCTATTGCTTTAGACCTAGAGAACATGGCTTATAGTCTGAAACATCAATTATGCAAATATCTGTCAACATGTCTCCTAAAAAAGTGTTTAAATGATGAGCATGGTATTTTCAATACTGCAGGTCTCGTGTTTCTTGTGTACATTTTCATTCGTTTGCTTTGTTGACAGTTTGTTTTGTGACATAATGGACTCAACAACATCGTCGACTTTGTTATCTTTAATTTCAAATGGACCAAACAGCGTATTCAGTTCATCCACAGACAAATCTAATAATCAAAAACTCTGATATTTGTGAGTGTACATTGTGTGTTTATAATCAAAGGCAGTACCTAACAAACTATACTATCTTTAGGCGCATGTGTCATGTAGTATGAAACAATGTAATATGGGGAAATACTGCACGATTCTGAAAATGTACAGTTAATGAGGAAAACATGAACATATGATAACTATAGTTGGTAGGCAGTCAGCCAAAAGAAATAGCAGGATAATTATTTGAGCATACAAATTAGGTTTGAGATTTTTCGTGGAAAAGTTTATACAAACCCGGGATAACCAACGTTCGCGACTAAATTAAATTTTAATTTATAACATTTTCAAAACAGAATTTAACATTTCCATTAATGTGTTTGAATGGCAAACTATTTGAGTTCTGCCTGTGGCCTAATTTCAAATTGTGGAGTTCCCTGAAAACAATTTAGAAATGCCTCTCCCCAATTAAAACTTCTTCCCACGTGGAGTGTGGATAGTTACAAATGTGAATCCAACTGAAGTCCCAATATAGAACATTTCTAACTATCTGGAATCAACCAAATTGCAAACCAGGAAGACAACTACGAATTCAGGTGGCACTAAATCGAATAGTCATTTTCATTTTTGATTATTTGTTGAAATGAACACTAACACTATGTTACTCATCAAAATTGACACCTACTCTGCCCAAATGAATACAAAAACCACCCAAATCAGCAACAAACCCATTTAAATTGCCACCAAATCTGCGTTTCTACCGTTGACGGAATTGCCAGATTACCATTCCACAGTGCATATTTTTGGGTACATAGAGGGTATGTTCCTAGAATCCGGCATATGGCATGGTGTGAACCATTTTGCAGCAGTCATCAATATTCGGCCAAATTATACTTAAACAGAATAGAATAGGTTACATATTCCCTCAAAGACAATTCGCTTTTCAGCATTTTCATTATCATCTGAACAGTCTGTACCAAACACAAGATACACACACATACACACACATACATACATTCATACATACATACATACATACATACATACATACATACATACATACATACATACATACATACATACATACATACATACATACATACATACATACATACATACATACATACATACATACATACACACGATTCGGGCTGAAATGATGTGAATGGAGGTTGAAGAAATTCAATATCATGGCCTTAAGGTAATAACAGCTCAAGTTGTGCAATGCTGTTGAGTTGATCTCTGATAGCTTTCGATTGATCGCGAAAGAAATTAAACTACTTTATCTGTTAGATTGTTTGAGGGTGTAGGGCCGTGTTATTTTAAAAGGGCGTAGGGCCGTGTTGTTTTAAGGTGGTGTAGATTTGCTCTTTAGCCAACAATTTGTCAGTGATACAGAATAGATGTTTGCAGTTTGTACTCTTAGTGAATTTTGTACTTGAGTAGGTGAGTAGGTAGATTTTGCTGCAAGGACTATATTTGTGACATTTCCTTTTGGTCCCTTCTTAGATCTGCTTGAGTACTGTCAGACCAGATGACAGCCATTGTTTCTCAGTATTACGCTTTTCCCTCTTAGTAGCTTTACATTTATGCTGCTGTACTATGGATCATATTTCTATGGTACCATGGTGCATATTTCTATGGCACCATAGTGAATATTTATATGGTACCATGGTGCATATTTCTAAGGTACCATGGTGCATATTTTTATGATACCATATTTCTTTACAGAGACTCGACCAAAGGTTGTGGGGGCAATCTTATCAAGCTTCGGAATTATTCAGCTTTTGAATTTTGTACTATTGTCAGGCATGAGCTATTATCGTTTATCAAGTAGGATATGTTATTGAGCTGATATTGCGTTTCGAAGTGTATAAATGTAGTTCTGCAGTGACATGTCAAGGTGGTACTCGATGAATAGGTGGTATAATGCATGTTGGTGTATGCACAATCCAGTCCAATACCTGGCCACATTTATAAATGGTATCTGTTTTCTCTGTTTCGTTATATATGTTCACAATAATTAAATAGAACTACACAGCTTCAGCTTTTGGGTATAGTTTTAATTTTATTATTTTTTTAAAACCTATATTTACTAGATGCACTGCAATCCGATAAATCAAAACACGCTCACCAAATCTGTGTCGATACTAATGCACAATCTGTGAGCATGATGTCACCTTTTTATTAAACTATGCAAGTTTGCTGCACGCAAATCTTTATGGAACACGTGCGTACATTAAAGATACCGTTATTTGGTAATTGCTATATCAAGCAAGAAATTTAAAATGACTACATTACAGGGTGTTGTGCTATTCCACGTGGATTTACCAGTTGTCAAACAAAAGATTTGATCCAAAGATATAAAAAATTCTTCCAGCAGGTATAACCCAACAGCCGTAAAAAATACCCATAATTACATAAAATGCACTGATGTGTGCAAACAATGCTGTATGCAAATATTTGCACATTTTAAAGACTAAACAATATCAACCCTAAAACTTCTATCAAGGTCATTACAGATATGTGGTTTATTTATCTACCTAAATGCTGAACAGTTTGCACTCAGCGAAGAAAGCTGAAAGGACTCCAGTTGTATTGCACCTTGGATTTTAAGACATGGCTACTCTTTATCTGTAGGCCATTTTGTTACATTTACTGTGCGTGTGATATGTACATTATTCAGTCATTAGAAGCATTTTTGTAAGTAGAAGAAAGACAATCTAACAAAGGAAGGACTTTTCTATTATACGGACAGTAGAAAAACACCCAGATTAAACAAACAATACAAATCTAAAAACGAGGGTACATATACTACTAATGATAATATGAACATTTTTTTACACTAATGATTGAAAGTATGCCCTGAAAACCCTGAAAAGTAGCTTTTGGTAGCTTCGACCCATGGGCCATCAATCACCAATGATTCCATCCTAGACGCCATTTTGTCACTAAATGTGCCCGCACCAAAGAACCCCACCCCCACCCCAACCCTAATATATTTCTAGATTTCTTTAATGCAATCCGTAATATGGTCAGATGGTAACATGACCGGTTATTTGATTTTCTCTCGAGGCAAAATAATAAAGACTCAGTGTAGACAAAACATACATTCGTTGCAATGTATAAAAATATTAATTTTTCATATTTTATAACGAATGGAAAAATTACAAAAGATTCTAATTTGCGTCAATTTTACACTTGTAATTGTTTGATGGGAGTGGGGGTTTTGTAACGTTTTAACTGAGATCAGTTATATCTAAATTTATCGCCTATTTTCTAAACTGTTTATGTTCAAAAATGCTCTGCATATTGACGTACATGTCGATAACATTAACAAACGTGCAGTAAAGAAGTGTTACAGTTCGTTCAAAGTGTCAAATTAATTACCTCTAACAGGCAGAAGGAAACTATCAATATTCATCTGTTCACTTATTAATGTGTGATATTTTGTTGATATGATTTTTAGTGACATGCAAATGCAATATAACGACTATTAGGTGTATCTCTTCGAGCTCGTATCGTCCAATCTTGTGAAGCGTTATTTAGAAACTTGCTTGCTCCGGGTACTAAGTTATTACCGTCCTCCTCACCTCCAGTTGCCGACAAATCGGTTTGTTCCTGGAGATCACTAAATTCACAAACTGTATCTTCAGGGGTTTTTTGTATCATAGATGTAACGGTGTCATTATCAGAAATAACATATTCCGAGAATCAACATCTTCCTTACAGGATTCAAGTATATGCAACGCGTAACGTTCCGCAGTAAGGGAAACATGATCATCAGTATCATTGTTTCATATCACTGTTAAAGACGTCTGTATGATAAATTAAACAGATTACAGACAATAACTTTTTATCAAGCATCATTTTTTGGTAAGGCTTTCCATGGTATATTAGTATTTGAACTCAAACTAATGATCATTTCTTTAAATGGAGAGCGAAAGCTTCAAAAATAGCAACGTCATGCTCCCTTGCTGAGTAAGTGTTTGTGGAGTTTCCCACTACAACAAACACGTTAGTTTGGCACTAAATAAGATATTGAAAGAATTCATACATGAAACGGACAAAGGATTTAGTTTCTAAAAAACAAACAAAGTTAATAGAGGATCTTCAAGATGAGATTCCGCTCAAGATATCACATGTTCTTTAATATCTAGCAATGTCTAACATATAACAATGAAGTGGTTTAGAGTAACCATTATCAGAGAAAGAAGCTACTTCGGAATCTTTGTCACTAGTATGCAATCGGTCTCCAAAAAAACGATTTTACATTAAATACATACTTCTTTCAAAATATTTGGATAGAAAAATACCCATGGACATAAAACTGAACCCTTAGTCTCATATTAGACACATAATGTTTACAGATGAAGTTTTCTGTATCATAGCTTCCAAATATCATGTTTCATATTTGATTTTATGTTGCCAATAAAAAAGTCACCAATGAATATTAACTTCTGCCCAATCTGTAGAGACCTGAAACAAAACGTAATAAAAGAAAAGTTTTACTTAAATCAAGGTTAAATAAAAGGTTTAAGTAATTGACTTTCTGACTGTCCTTCATTTACATGTTAACGTTAACTTACCAATTTATATAAAATCAATTTTTTTTTTGCTTGTATAAATCACGATGGTATTTTGTATTTATTAAGACTAATTAAAATTAATGTGTCTGTGGGTTATGTTATGAATAATCAAAAAGGTTTAATAATGGTTTTTTTTAACTCGAACAGACATGATTCTACGTAAAGTTAGATATTGTTCTTTGGATATCAAAGTTTGATTCAGATCTTTTTGCCACGCGATGTATTGCTATTGCTCTCCTCTATGGGTACTTTTAGTGAATGTTTGAAAAAACTAGTTATTGATTATAATGTTCGTGTTCTAGTAAGCCTTCCAAGATGGGTCAGTGTCTCGAACATGCTTGTAATCTATAATGCATTCAGATTTGAAGACATAATGACAATGTCTTCCATGATCACAATAATATTAAAGAGTAAGAATTTTGTCTTAAAATCTTGGTGGAATGATGACATTTGTTTAAAGTTTCGGATATGACTTAAAGCAGTAAACATTACTCTTCAAATAGTTGAAATTTCCTTCCGTATTTCTTGGTAAATTTCATTCCGTATTACGTGTGCCAAAATGATGTATGCCTTTGACTTCTATACCACATTTCATGAAATATGTGCTTCATTATGTATTGAACTTTTATATTTTGACATTCGTGTATGTCCCAAACGATAAAGGAAATATAATTTCTGTTAGTATTTTTACTATTTCGCAGACAGAATTTATACAAATTGATACAAAAGGTCAGACACCAGCTGAATAAACCAAACCGAAAAACGAAAGTCATGTAAATGAAGGAGAAAAGGAAAACATACGGAGCAGTGTAAAACAAACAAGTAACATCAGTACAAAAAGGATAGAAACAGATGGGAAAGAAATTATTGGCGGAAGTAGAGAAAAACAAAATGTGTACCTTCATGAAGTAATTGACAATTAAGAGCCAGGACTAATATAAATTAATGTCTGTCACTTATGATAGTGACGCACGATAATAGTGAAAATAATGATGGTATATGCTGGGCATGTAATTTGTTTTTATCACAAGGGTTAGGAAGTTCTAAAAGAGTTGAGATACTGAGAGGGTCAAAGTGTGATAACTGTGATAGCTGGGTTCATCTCAAATACTCTACGCGTCTGACATGTTGTCCATGTAGATCGGTTTACTTGTCACATTTGCAGTTAATTCAGTAGACCGAGATGTGTTTACTCCCTCTACAAAGTCTACATCGTCATATGATCATGTTCAAATTGTCCAAATTTATAAGATCTGGAACTTCAACTCATTATTTAGTTCACGTAAAATCTCTTTCAGTTTATCTGAAACAAACCATCAACCTGGCCTAATTCCTCGACTGAAGACTGAAATGTATCGGAAATGATTAAAACTAATGTATGACTTTTCCATATCTCAATCCATCAATATTGTATATTTTCAAGACATGCACAGATTCATGAAAACACTTGTAGTATCCCGTGTGTCCAGAATTCTAATTATTTTCAACAGTGTTCTGGTGACAATAGACGCCTTTCAAATGGTAAGCATTACAATATTTCTTTTTTCTTCTTCAATCGGTTCAATCCGGTATGCGTTTTGTGCTAATATTGGTGACGAAAAAAACCATACGTGTGCAAACACGACCGACTGAGGTGTGTGTATATGTGTGTGTATGCATATATATATATATATATATATATATATATAAAGAATACAAATCATATGGCGAATAACAACCCTCTCAAGCGTACTGGATCCACCAAGGGATCAAGTCTGTCAGGGATTAATTAAAATAGATGCAATAAACTGACGACGAACAGTACGAAACTAGTAACTAACTAGCCTAAGCGCTTTCGACTCCCAATGAGTCTTTTTCAAAGGCAAATACAAAACATAGTTACGACAAACAAATAAACACAAAAACGTTGCGTTTGTAAACCTCTACATTTCTATCTTCACATGTGCTAAAACTATAAATACAACCAGCTCGCAACTAGTCTATACAAGCTGGTTGTATTTATAGTTTTAGCACATGTGAAGATAGAAATGTAGAGGTTTACAAACGCAACGTTTTTGTGTTTATTTGTTTGTCGTAACTATGTTTTGTATTTGCCTTTGAAAAAGACTCATTGGGAGTCGAAAGCGCTTAGGCTAGTTAGTTACTAGTTTCGTACTGTTCGTCGTCAGTTTATTGCATCTATATATATATATATATATATATATATATATATATATATATATATATATATATATATATATATATATATATATATATATATATTAAAATAGCATGGCTTAAACATTGGTGTTATCATAACATAATTTGTTATACCAATATATTTAGTATAACAAATTGTGATCAGCTCAAACCGCATTAATATGTAAATACAAATTATTTCAATCGTAGGTTATGGCCTTTATTATCTCTAAATCAGTGATGAATTTTTAACCATTAGCAACATAAGAAAATATCAAGAAAAAATATCAATAATCCCAGTTGTCAAAATTAATTAAATATGGTTATACACAGTTTATTTAGTTTCTTTCTCTCTCTCTCTCTCTCTCTCTCTCTCTCTCTCTCTCTCTCTCTCTCTCTCTCTCTCTCTCTCTCTCTCTCTCTCTCTCTCTCTCTCTCTCTCTCTCTCTCTCTCTCTCTTTTGCAAATAGGTTAAAATAAAGTGAAATCTGTGGAGTGAGAGATATGAAACCATTGAAACTAAACTTAAACGAAGTTACCGTCCAAAACCTGTCTGGATTGTCGTAATGGTTTTGTATCCACATTATTCGTGATAAAAATTATACAAAGTTACAATAGCCTGTTAAGACGGTAGGGTACGTTAATTTGCTATGAGGCACACATATACTGCAATCTTAATCTCCAATAGTGTTCTAAAATCAGACAATTTAATATTAAAATGTTCGAAGGTCGCTCCATCCCCATTCTCTCACTGTTTTGGTTCGTAAGACAAGAGGCAAATCGACCAAGAAAGACATAGCAATGGGCAATAGGAAAATGCAAATACTATATGGTAAGTCTCCAAAACCGCACCAACAGAGCTAGATCTCTCTTTGAGCTGATTTATCATCCTAGATGCACTTAAGCGAAGACAGCTGAAGGGACTCATGTTCTTTAGTACCTTGGACCTTGGCAGATGAGCTATGATATTTATATAGGCTATTCAATGCAGGGACGTATGACGAGTACATTATTTAGTTCTTATTATCATTACGTGTAATCCAGCAGGTATGTAAATGCAATTTGTGTGAATTTGAGAAGCGTCCCTTTTCTAGCCACTGAAAATCATATCAATGCTGCTGCTGCTGATGATGATGGTGGTGGTCGTCATCGTCGTCGTCATCATCATCATCATCATCATCATCATCATCAATAGCTTTTGAAATTTCCTTCGTATTTCTTGGACATATTCATTATGTTCCAAAACGATATACGCCTTTGACTTATATAGTCCAATTTTTTTCTTCTGCTTGATTGTGGATTTTTATTTCTGCAGATAATTATTGAGTGAAAAATAATTGAAAGAGATGTGCTGTTTGCAAGAATTTTTTAAACAGAGTTGAAGTGTGATCTTCCGCTCAAGACATTACATTACATGTTTTTTTTAATATCTGTCAAGGCCTAAAAAATAACTGTGTAATGGTTTAAAGTGCTTATAGTTGACATATAATGTTTATAGATAAAGGTTTTGGAAACATATTCAAAATTTCATGTATACCAGTTTTTATACTACCATAAAAGGGCTACTAATTGAATATCCGTTTCTGTCTGATCTGCAGAAACGTGCTATCCTCGTGGTAAAGTTTAATTTACATTGTTTAAGTATTAGGATTAAGTAATACACCTTACTAGAATTACTCTTCCAGATACTGTATTCAAAGGTAGATAAAAGAAATGGAAAGTAATAACAATTAGTTTGTCTTCGGCCAAATGTAAGGATGCAGAATGTTGCAAAAAAAAATAACTGTGCATTCAGTCGGGGTTAGTATGTGACACCTAATTATTAAGTATGACGTATGGATTCGACTTGACGAAAATTGTTGACAGCGAGTAGTGGAATCTGCTCTGTTTCGGGCATGAATTGAACTTTAATTAGGATTCGCTCGATTAACGGTTAGAAACAGAGTACAAGGCTAACGCAAGGTTAATTCCTGTAAAATGACAAGAGTTGAGACGAACCAAGGCAATTTTTAGAAAGTTGAGCGGATTTGAAACGAGTGTCATAAAATGATAATTTCCAGAATATTTATTAATAAAGTTGGACTAAAGAGGAGTATTCAGACTTCTATGGGAGTAGTTAAAATATTACTTCTCATTGGCTAAGCCAAGCCAGGGGTGGGTTTTTTTTAGGCTTTTAAAAATCTCCCTCTTGAAATTAATCAAATTTACGAAGAGAGAAGGAATTTTAGCTCCGGAAAATATAAGATTTCTCATTAAATTTTCTAAGGACGCGTTTTGAAGAGTGAGGGACACGGAAGCAGAGAGATTCGACTTCATAGGGAAGTACGAATCTCGAATAAAGTAAAAAATTAGTCTCAATTACACTCTGATGCAAGTTTGTAATTAAATGTTGAATTTATTAATTTTCAATTCATACTTCAAATTTTCCTTGAGTCAGAACTAATCGTGCATTTTATATGATTTTTTTATTGTACGAATATCATACTCTTATATGTAATAGAAATAATATAGTGTAAGATTTCATGCATTTTTGATACAATTGGTGTCAAAATGTAAGTAATCTGTCTTAAATGATTTGTCTCATTTATGCTGAGGGTTGATTTTCCTTGAAAAGTTAATTAGCAACGTAATAATAATAATAATAATAATAATAATAATAATAATAATAATAATAATAATAATAATAATAATAATAACGAGGACTTTATATAGCGCCTAATCTTTAGAAGCTCTAAGCGTTCTACAACATTTGACAACGCTTAGAAAAAAATATGACAATTAAACCATATATAATGAAATGATTACAAAAATTATAAACAAACACCACAAAATTAGAAACAGAAAACATGCTGTATTGTGTAAGGTTAATACGTTAAAAAGAATACATTATTAGGTCATTATGACTGTTCTTGCAGTTTAAATAGATGGTTTATAAGAGCGCTCGTGAATGAGATCACTGTGTCTTTGTGTCTAAGTGCAGTGGGCAATTCGTTCCACGTTGCTAGGCCCTGGTATGCAAAAGAACGATATCCATATGATTTCAACTTCATAGTGGGAATATTGAGAATGCGAGTGTCAGAAGAGGAGCGTAAGTATCTTGCAGGTGTATACACATGGTGAGGTCAGACATGTATATTGGACTGGAGCCCGTCAGTGAAACGTAGCACAGAGAACAAATTTTGTGTTTAATTATGGATCGTATGGATGGGTACAGAGCATCGGAGAGACATGCTCTGATCGTGGTACTCTAAGGATGATCCTTGCAGCAGTGTTTTGAACTTTTTGAAGTTTCTAAAGTAGATATTGAGATGAACCAGACAGTATTGAATTACAATAGTCCAGTCTTGGAAGTACTAAGGAACACACAAGTGTTTTTTGTGGCATCAACTGACAAATACTTGCGAATGGAGCTGATGAGTCTCAGCTCAAGATATGCAGCCTGACAAATGTTCGTGACATGTTGATGCAAGTAGAGAGAACTATCAAGAGTGACACTGAGGTTTCGTACTGACTGCTTAAATTTAACGTTGGTGTTGCTAATATTTATTGTCTGAGGTAAAGGATATGAATGAGAAAGTCTTTGTTTTGTAATCAGGATGGCTTCAGTTTTATCATCATTATTCTGCAGCTTGTTACATGTCATCCATGATTTCACATCAGAAATGCACCTCTCTATGTCTTGGATGGTAGCTTAAACTTCAGCTGGATGGTTAGATATATATTTGAGTGTCATCAGCATACAATTGGTGAGACACTGGATGATGATCTATGACACTTGAGAGTGGCTGAGTGTACATAATTAAGATAACAGGTCCAAGAACAGACCCCGTGGAACACCACAGCATAGACCAACTGGGCGGGAGTGTTTTCCATTTGCAGACACAATTTGTGTCTTGTTGACCAAGTATGACTTTAACCATAGTAAAGCCTGTCTTGAATGTCAAATACATGCTGGAGACGGTGAAGTAATATAGCATGGTCTATAGTGTTACATGCTGCAGATAAGTCAAGGAGAGTGAGGATTGTAGTCTTCAAAAATCCAATGCAAAGAGAAGGTCGTTGATACTTTCAGAAGAGCGGTTTCAGTACTGTGGCGAGGGCAATATGCTGACTCTACATTGCTAGAAAGACTGTTTGAATTCAAATGAGATACAAGTTGGGATAGAACAACTTTTTCTACGATTTTTGGCATGAATGGGAGATTAGAAACTGGGCGGTAGTTTTTAGATCATTATGGTCAAGTGCAGGTTTCTTCAGTAGAGGTTTTAAAATGGCAGTTTTGTAAAATGATGTAAATTCCCCAGATGAAAGAGACGTATTAATAACATCAGTTAGTGAAGGCAATATTGGATCCAAGCACTCTAGCAGAAGTGACGTCGTAATCGGATCCAGTTCGCATGATTTTGGTGCACTCTTCATCACGATTGTACATCCTAAATCCATAGAGACAGTTTCAAATGCTGCTAATGGTTGCCGCTGAAAGTCTGTATCGCAACTGTATGGTGATGACAAGTCAACTGAAATTGTGTTGTCAAGTTTTTTCTCTGATGGTTTGTACTTTGTCACGGAAGAAATTTGCAAACAGGTCCGGAAGGTCGACTCGAGAGAAAGTAGCTGGAAAAGGTGTACATTTGTTCTTTGACAGTAGCTTGTTAGCACTCTCAAATAGCTCTTTGCAGCTGGAACTTTCTATGATCTTAGTATTGTAATGTGCCAATTTCGCTGCATGGACTATGTTTGTGCCATTCTTCTTAGCGGCATCATAAATCTGCTTATGAATAGTGAGTCTTGTGGAAAGTCAAAGTCTCACAGCTTTATAACGGTCTCTTTTAGCAGTGCGAAGTTGGTTCCTAACACTGCTATACCATGGAGAACACTTCTGATTTGCTACTGTGCACTTGGTTGCTGGGGCGTGTTTATCGAGCAATGAACGCAAGTAGTTATCAAATTGTTCTGCTGTAGTAGGTTAGTTTAGGTTTGCTAGGATGTCGTGCATTAGTTTGGTTAATTTTATCATACGGACGTTTCTCTTAGTAGCAAATAAAGTTGGAGGGTTCGGGACTGATACGTCAAGATTATAAAATGCAGAGGTGATCTGATGAAAATTCGTGGGACACCAGGAAGGATTGAAGAATAGTATCATCAGATCTGTAAAGAATCCAATCTAAAATGTGACCATGTTTATGGGTGGGTTGGCTAACTGACTATTTGAGGTTGAAAACGTGAATGGAATCTAGGAGTTTCGATGTACATGGGTTTTCAGGACTGTCACAGTGAACGTTGAAATCATCAATAATAATTGGGTTGCCACCGATAAAATTTCCATACTTCAGGAGATTCGGAAACTGGTCAAAAAAGAGAGCTTCTGTCAGCTTGTTTTTTTTTCTACTAGGAGGAGAGCGGTAGAGGCAGATAAAATGGACTGACCTTTGTTCAAGTGTAGTGTAGTTTGGACTAGTTCAAACCATGCTTGGTCGAAATTGAAAGTTGAAGTGTAGTTAAGAAGGTTGATCATGGAGTTCCTTGCGATGATAGCAATTCCTCCTTCCCGGTAGTGTCGGGGGAACGACTTGATGGAGTAACCTGTGGGTGTTAGATCTGCGCACTTGGGTTCGTCACCTGATGTTTTTAGCCATGTTTCTGTCAGGAAAAAGATGTCGATGTTCTGATAGTTGATAACATGAACTATTTCTGTTCGCTTTGCCGATAGTCCTACTGATTGGGCATTGAATAATGCAATGCGCAGTTGTATCTCTTCAACAGTTGACACAAAGGTTGACGATCCAATTGGAATTTGAATTAGATTGTCTAAATTAACGGCCGAATTTTTGAAAAGGGCGAAAGGGAGATAACTGGAATTCTTCTTCCTGTTCTACGCCGGCCGGCTTTGAAACAACGCTTCTTTTTCCGTTTCCGTTTACAGTTGTGGAATGATGAATGTCGTTTAGTCTAATGCACAATGTAGTGTGCAGAGGCAAGGAGCGGTCATTTAACGCAATTAATAAGGGTCCATCATAGCATAAACGGGTGGACTGACGAGTAACACGTGAAGGTGGCATGTCCGATAACAAAGGAAGCTGCAACCATGGAGCAAGGCAGCTGAGAAAAAACCCTATTATTTTCGTTTCCAATACAAGAAGACGAAGAAACACATTCTAATAGAACAGCCATTGCATGTTGAACACAATAATACAGACGAAGACAGAACATAAGCACATAGATCATGAAAACGGTACAAAAATCCGGACAGCTGCCTCAAGCCGGTTAAGCGATACCTAGTTCTGCTGAATTTCGATGTTTGCTATCCGACGCAAACGATTGCGAATATTAGTTGATCCCAGTGGGTACTATTTTCTTAATGAAAATATTTTCACACCTGTGTTGCACAGTGAAAAAAGAGGACAGTCTGCAGCCATGAGACTGTTGACCCTAAGAGGCTAGTAGAGAGAGAGAGAGAGAGAGAGAGAGAGAGAGAGAGAGAGAGAGAGAGAGAGAGAGAGAGAGAGAGAGAGAGAGAGGGGTCAAAGCTGTGATTTGGAAAGACGAATGCACCAGGTGATGTGGACATGCCGGCAATTTAATTACGTACTGACACTCGAGCATATGATGAAATTTATTATATCGGCATGACAAAATGACTAATTGAATTTCGCATAAATTTTGTATCGCTAAATTGTTGTATTTATCATACGGGGATCGTTCTTCTATTCTACATCTCTGCTCGTGTATATATTATTCCATCCATTAATTCAATATTTTGTTTTATTGTTTAGTCGATCGGGGCAATAACGCCCTTTTCGATTATCTCCTAGATAGCGATAACCAAAACCCGTAAGGAGTGGGTAGATCAAAAACTACCATCATCTCCTGACACTAAAGTTAAATAAACAGTTTTAGTAACTGATTTATTGACTGAATCTACCTGGTTAATTCACTGGTTTCCTGGCATGAAATCTATTAAGCTGATCACCAGTTCTAATTGGCAACCCCACCCTGTTCCACGATTGCAAGTTAAAATAGAATAGCTATGCATACAGCTTCTAACTTGATTTTTTCCATTATATGGCTAAAAATAAGTGAGTGATTATCGGAATAAATACCTTAAGGACAACTTATAAACGATTTGTTAATCATTTTTGTCACTTGTACATTATTTCAAATATATTGTTCATTCATGCTCCAGTTCATGACTGAAGATATTTGTAAACGCGCAAAACAGTTTTTGAAATTTGAAGTATCTTCGGGCGAAGTTGGAGGATGAGAACACGTAGGCATACATAAAATAATATAACAAATGTACTGTACTTTAAGTATTTCACTTTGTTGCCTAACAACTTTACCTGCTACACGCAGTGTGAAGACTTAAATGATGGGGGATATTTTATGGATATTCAGAAAGGTTTCCGAATGTTGATTCAACTTTAACAAACATGCGCATACGTAAATTTAGATAGTGTTCTTTGAATATAATACTTTTATTGCTGCACGATGGATTGCATTCTTGTTTCTACACACTTGAGTGAATGTATAATAAGAAAACAAGCTATTGGTTATGTTAATAGACTTCATCTATTAATAAGCCTTCAAAGCCTTCAGAGATAGGGCAATTCCTCTAACTTGTTTGTAAACTATAATATTTTCAGTTTTGAAGAAAGAAGAAACTAGAAGAAGATACATGTTTTCAATGATAAAAATAATATCTAGATAGATAGAACAAATTACTCTTTAACAGCCATATATAATTTCGTTCTTAACAATGATGCCGAACACATTCAGTAGATATAGATGTTTCTGTATATTTGTACATAATATATGTACGATCCTTTATGTTTAAAATACTTTAATTTAGATGTATGGACAATGCAGTCTCAAATAAAGAATACTTAACTTATCTGATCTTATCTTAATTATTTATCACTTAAAGTTTTACCTGTGATATGAGAAGGAGCTCACTCTGTGCATATATTAACTACTACAAATTGTAAAGGTATGTACACGGTAGGTACATAGTTTTGTCCACGGAGGCCATGAACCTTTGTAATTAGCGATTAAAGATGTGCGGCATTGCTTGACTCTCTGTGGAATTAATATCGTGGTAGATGAATTGCCCATTGGCTACAATCTTGAAATTTTTTGTGATCCTAACTCTTAAACAATACATACATTTGCTTATCAAGAAAAGCATCAATATGTATATATAATGGAGATTATCCCGTGTGGCATGGCTTTGAATTTCGCTACAAAGCGGAAGAACTAAATAGGACCGAAAAGTGGGATAGGAAGATATTCTGTGAAATCTAGCCATACATACAATGTTATATTCTCTTATGTAGGCGGCTTTCAGGCTATATATTGTTAACATGGATTATTATCGTAACCATTCGATTTCAACTTCTTGGAAAGTTATTTTGCCATATATTTAGAATAATAAAATGGTAAATTTTATATTATTCTCTTTTGTGAAGATTTCAATTAATGTCTCAAAGTTCATAATAAATTATTATTGTTCGAATCAAGCTTCAAAATGGTTTTGATATAACACATGATCCCATGTTATAGTTGTATCATAATACAATCAATATCAGACTTTATCGTTTGATGTGCCACATATGCACACGTATAAGATGCATCCAGATGCAAGATGCATGGACTATCTCTTAATGTCCCAAAGGTCAGGATCTAAGATATTTAATCTACTGATTATTCCTAACAAATTACCCATTACTCTGATCTGCTGGCACATTAGGTAGTCAGTGACAGATCAGGGTTATGCTGTTTGCAGTTGCATTCGACTTATACTTGAGTTCATACGGAAGATGATAGTTATAAGCGTACTCAACTTCCAAACGATCATTCTCCATCGGTTCTACTTTCTACTTTAAAACTATTAGATTTATTAGAAATTAGAAGCTCTTCCTTAAATAAGAGAAAGTGCTGCTATAATAGTTTGGGTTCTAATTTTAGTAAACGATGTTTGATCGTCATCAAGTACATTGGGGTAATTTTGTGGGGTTGTGGGGGTAGGTAGATGGGGTACGTTTACAGAACTATCTATCTATCTATCTATCTATCTATCTATCTATCTATCTATCTATCTATCTATCTATCTATCTATCTATCTATCTATCTATCTATCTATCTATCTCTCTCTCATTGCTGATGTACTAAGTAAGTGACAAGTGTCATGTGTAAATATAGGTAATAAGTTAGTTTATTATAAGCGATATATCACAGTTTGCAGTATGAATTGCTTTGTAATAAACTGAAAATCCTTACTACGATATAATTGTAATATAGGATAATTCAGCTACGTTAACATACAAAATAAGCAATATAAAACCACTGAAAGCAGTCCCTGCGATACCCTCTGAAAGCAGTCCCTGCGATACCCTGCACATGTACCCTGCAATATTTGTCTAAGACACAGCGATGTTGCAAACGAGGCTGGCAAGCATAAATTATATAACTTTTTAAGCTTTTGATTAAAACCAGCCAATGAAATCACATCCGTCTTCTTCCATGTGATGACGTAAGAGGTGTGATCCAGCCAATGAAATCACATCCGCCTTCTTCCATGTGATGACGTAAGAGGTGTGATCTTCCCCATTATGGTCTTGGGAGTGACACAACATCAAAGAAATTTCAAGAATCTATTGACTCCCTATTGGAATAAGTATCATTGGAGATATGAGATAAACTAAACGAAGAACATCAGAGGAGAGTGACCATAATATGCAAAGAATTAAATGATCGTAGAGATGAATTAAAATCTTTGATTAAAGGGGCAATACTGGCATTTTTTATGAAGAACTTTTTAAGAAAACGGAATCTAAAAATGACGAAATATTGCAAAGTCAACTTAAAACGTTACAGAATTTACAGAGAGAGAGAGAGAGGAAAAACAACTTTCCAGAGCAAGAAAAATCACCATTGAAAATTTCTAGTGAGAAATCAAAAAGATATCATCAACAACCTAAGGAATCAGCACAGGAAGCTAACTTCATCAATGTCAAAAATAAACGTGCAAGAACTAAAAATCTTATACGAAATAAACAACAACGAAGAAATGAAATGGGACAAGCATCACCATCAGGAATAACCTATCAAACTAACCACACAAAACAAAATAATAAACACGTACAAAATAATTCGATGAATGATCAAGCAAAAAATAGCCCCAGGCACACAAAAGGTAGCCTATGCAAGTGTAGTCAAAAATGAGACGAAGAAAATTACAAATGAATCCAACACAACTGTAATAACAGCAATGAAAAGACTAATGGAAACCCTAAAGGATCTGTTACAGACAACACATGCAGAAAAAAAGATTAGAAGATTTATCAGAATACAGAATAAGAACAGATGGAGGAAGGAAAAGGAAAGACAAAAAAAATCAAAAGAAGAAAAAAACTATTAAACCTTTCAAGTGAATTCTAACCAATAGTGATTATATTCTTCTAGATAAGGGGTTATCATACTGTCAGAGAACCAAAGTCACGACAATATTAAATTATCAGAAGCATTTTTTTTAATGCACAAAATCATTTAATTTAAAAAAATAAATTCTCACTATCATGCACAGATTCACAAAATGAAAGTAGTTTTCATCTACATAATAAGCCCTTTTTCAATAAATAAAATCATCATTCACACCTTCTGGTGGACGAGATATTTATCTCGATTTTTTTGTTGAAGCAAATAAACAAGAAATTTTAAATAACAATTCTAAAATAAAATATTTTACAAACATATATAAAAAAGAATTAAATTCATTGCGTACTTAAACACTAGACGAAAGTATCATTATTACAAAAGCCGATAAATCTAACACCATAGCAATAATGAATAAAGAGGATTATATTTAAGAAGTAGAAAGAAAATTACATGATTAAATATATTATGCAAAATTTTCCTATGATCCTTCTGAAGAAATTAAAGCACAAATAAGCAAATGTATCAATGAAATCTCTATACAGAATCGTTCCATATATGATTAACTAGATATTTACCCAAATAAAATGCGCACACCTAAGTTTTCTATTTTACCTAAAATACATAAAACGGCTGATAAGTCACTACCTTTAGGATATCTGGGTAGACCCATTATTTCAACATGTTGCTCAATTACATATAATTATCGCAATATATTGATCATATTTTACAACCACTGATGAAATTATTACCTTCATATGTTAAAGATACTTTTTATTTCATTACCAAATTAAAATCTTTACCAAAAATAACTTACAATTAATTCCTGGTTACATTTGATTTGGTTTCACTTTACACGAATATACCATGCAATGATGTTATCGAAGCGTGTAAATATTATCTTGAACAAAACGATTGTACATGTAAACTATCAAAAGAACATGTTTCTAACTTGTTAAACATTGTGCTTGAAAAAAACTTCTTTTCTTCAATTTGGTAATACTAACTGTCTCCAAAAATTGGGAACAGCAATGACACCTTCTTATGCATCTTTATCTATGTGGAAATTAAAAAATGACTTTCTTAATAATAAACTATTAAAACCAGATTATGGTTAAGATTTTTAGACGACATTTTTATGATTTGGAGTTAACTATTAGAAGACTTTATGATTTTATAGACTGTTTTAAAAAATTACATCCTACAATAAAATTTACATTCAATGTGTCTAAAACATAAGTATCATTTTTGGACGTAGATGTCGTGAAAAATGAAAATAATGACATCTCCAGAATGGTTCATGTTAAAAACACGAATATTCATCAATATGTTGAATATTCTTCATGTCATCCTAAATCATGTAAAAACGATATACCATACAGTCGAGCAAAAGGATATAGAATAATTATTTCGGATTTCACTGTTTTTAAATCGTCTTTGACAGAGTTAGGTCAGCATTTTTAAAATAGAAATTACCCTATTGACATCATTAATACTGCTTTCGAAAAAAGTATTTTTTCTTATGCAACTGTAATCGTTACAATGTAAAATCAAAAACAAAAATGAAGATATGATTCCTTGTGTTATTGAATATAATCTAAGTTTGCCTAATATAGGTAAGATTATCAATAAATATTGGGATTTATTAAACTTGTCATGTAAAGCAAGTGTTAAATCACTACACGAAAGCAAAACCACACTTTCTTATAAAAGGCCTAACAATCGTGCAGATTGCCTAATGAATTCTAAATTAGAAAAAAAACATTATATAAAAATGGATCATCAACTAAATGTAATAGGCCTAGATGTTCGCACTGTTTTTTTTATTAATGAAAATACTTCTTTCAATAGTAATAATGCGAAATAAACCTTTAATATGCGTTGTGACACTAATTGGGCAACATCAAATGTCATTTATTTGATCACATGCAAAAAGTGTAGCATATTGGACAAACCAGTCAACAAGTATCTAAACGCATGAACCAACATAGATCAGATATAAAAAAATATATCGATCATCCATTTTCTTCTCATGTTGCTGTACATTTTAACAAGAGTTCCCATACTTTGCAATAATTTTCCTTTCAGCATATTGTTATAGTTGATTCTGAGATGGAATATCTATTAAAGGAAACCTATTTGATTCACCGTCTTAATACGGCATATCCAAAAAGTCTAAATTCCAAAACCTTATACAACCTTCATTAATCCCAAAAATCTTTTTTTTAAAAAAAATAATGTCCTCTCTGTTTGCAATTAGTTAATAATATTTTTAAATTGTTTAATTTATTTAATTTACATAATAATTTAATTAGTGTTAGTATTATTAATATCATAAGATTATGTGTAATAATTCTTTAAAAAATGAATGGCATTCTCAAAATTAAGTTTAAACATATGACTAATTATTTACAAATACCTTTGCACACCATAATGTTTTAATATCTGTTCATTACATATTTTGAGTTCTGATAAGCAAAAGAACATTCATTATAATTTTTTTTCTTTTTTAAATGTCTTTTATCTCTATTTATCCCTAAAAGCATATATATATATATATATATATATATATATATATATATATATATATATATATATATATATATATATATATATATTATGCTGAAAACAAGGGACATTGAATTGACATTTAAATTACTTTCTGTGGTGGTGCATATTTAAAGTAAGTTGTATGCATTTAGCACAAAAATATTTATATAACAAATATCGAATAAAATAGCAGCAAGCAACCAGATCATATCATATACTAATTACAGTTCCATCTTCTTGACCGTCACACTATTGCCAGTAATTGCAAACTTATGGCCATTGTCCTCAGCAGGCAAATAGTTTAATACATTATAATAGTGAGATTAAAAAATTCATATAACACTTTGTATATAGAAACAAAATTAATATAAAAAATAAAAAGTTAGTATTAGGGAAGAGTCACTTACTGTGTAAAAATGCAAATACTTATAAACAAATGGAAATATAAAGAAAACACAAAACATATACATTAAATAACCTATGTACATTGGGAAAATATAATTTATCAAACTATTACAAGTTATATAAATTTACCTAAAATATATATTGTGAAATCTATGGCACCAAAGTTTCAGAAGAATATAAATCATGAATTTAAACCACTCACGTTGTTAACTTTAGAAAAAAGTTAATACTCCAATCACAGTGAGTTTTTATTTGAACAAATATATCCAAATCTTTTTACATAAATTACTACATTTTGTGTTTATAATACACGATATTTTACTGTTTTGAAGAAAATAACTTAATATTCGAAAAATAGAGGCAAATGAAAGCAATATCTAAAATTGGAATCTAATTGGTCTCCATAGACAATCACATCACGGACAGCAAATGAAAGAATATTCAATACACTCGAATTTAGATTAAAATTATAAGCATCCTTTGAACTACAAGTGACATAGATTAAAACAAGTCTGAAGATTGAAGTACGACGTTCATCAAAATTATTTGTAGATAATGAGATACTCAGGATAATATTGATTCTGATCAAAAATACAAAAGATGTTGGGAGAGATTACGTTGTCCACGCAGGAGTCGTATAACCTAGAAGTGGCATCTGCAGGATTGACCGGCGGGGGTCGAGTATAGCTTCTGTTTCCAACGGTCATATTCCCGGCCAAAACCTTGGCGCGAAACATGTATTTTAGACCTTTTTCGTCTGTTGCTGAATATCCATCTGAGTATTTTGCGTTGCGAGCAAAATACGCGCCTTTACCGAAGAGTGTTCCAACTCTATCTCCCGCGAGTCGGAAGTCAAAGTTCTGGCTACAAATTGGCTCAATGACCTTTGGCATTGTTCCGTGGAACAGATCCAATTCATTGGCACATCCAGGTCCGTATTGCATCTCAAATCTTCTCCTTGTTCTGTAAAAGTCGATTATTAAACAAATATGTGCGGTAAATGTATGTCTGTACCATTTAAACATATATTAATATTTCCATAAAGTTCATGCAAAGAATATATATATATATATATATATATATATATATATATATATATATATATATATATATATATATATATATATAAAAATAATTATAAATATATACCAGACAGAACAGACTGTGCTATCCCTGGATTCTGTAGTAGAATCTTGATAATAGTGGGCAGAAATAATAGTTTGTATTAAACTATTATTTCTGCCCACTATTATCAAGATTCTACTACAGAATCCAGGGATAGCACAGTCTGTTCTGTCTGGTATATATTTATAATTATTTGTAATACAAAATTCCTATATACCTTGATTTCTTTCATAGGAATCTGGAACGACTGTGTATATTTATGAGAATTAATTACTAGGTCGTCATGCGAGTGTGTCTGCTACGCACGAGCTTATATAACACCGATTCAGTGCCATCATTTTTTGGTGATGCGTGCTTAGTCGTGACGGTATATGGGTTGGTGCGTGCAGGCAAGGCGATGGGTGCCATTTACTCGCGTATCTAGGTTCGAAACTCGGTAGAGTACGAATTAAATTTCTCTAACCTGTATGATAGTATTGTTTGTATTAAACTATATATATATATATATATATATATATATATATATATATATATATATATATATGTATATATATATATATATATATATATATATATATATATATACTGGAACCATAAAAGGTATATAAAGTATTATCAGAAAGAAAAAAACACAAATTTCAAGTCTTGTTTATCAACCACAAAATGAAAATATGTCTTGTTTTCACAATAACAGAACTTTCAGAGCCTGACTTTACACTAGAGACTGACGCTTATAAATCGTGTTCTGATTCCACCAGAACCAAAATTATGAAAGAAAGGTCCTTGCAAGGTGTTAAACATAAAATCCACGTGTGATCAAATAAGGTAAATCAACTCATCCCCCACTCTACATGCTCTAATATGTGAGATACATCACGTATGTTAACAATAGGTCAGAGGGCAAGCGGTAAAAATCCATTACTTTCAACGGGTGTTAATTGGAAGATGTAACAAAGATTATAAATATGCAAGGCATAGCCAAGTAGTCATTTCAAAGCAGTTTTTAGTTAAAGATTTGAACCTTCACAAACTATATCTAAACTTTGCTCGTTTTTATTTTCTGTGTGAACAGGTTTTGGTCAAACTGACCTCTGCCTTCAAAACTCTCCAAAGCATAAGGAGAAAGACTGCCCAATGGCGATCGAGCTGTCAATTAATGTATTTAAATTGCACCAGATAAATAAAGAATCGTTTTAATGAAGTAAGTTCAATACATTTTAAGATCAGGTGTGAGCATTAGTTGCATTCAAGAATTTAGAACGGAAACCAACTATGTGTTTGATTATATGGATAGACTCAAGATGGTTCTTACAGCTAAAAACTGTTTGAGAAGCCCCGAGTGGCCTAGTGGTCTAAAGCGCTCACATCTGTCTGAGTGAGTTCGAGTCTTGGACTTGGTCTATGCTGATAAGTGAGAAGGCTTGTGAGTAGGTTCCCATAGACTGGTGATTTTTCGCAGGGTTTCTCCGATATCTTCCTCCACTATTTATACAGGCCGTCATGTATAGCCTAATCTCTGCTCAAAAATGGCATTGAATTCAAAACAACAACATAAAGTTTTCTGATGCTCAACTTGACACCAACTCTACCTTAATGGCCTACGTGTTTATCCTTAATGACGTATAATACACTATATTCATATTTTAAGGTAATTCTTTATGACAGGTTGAACTTTAATGGCGCTTTAAACTAGAACAATCTGTTTCAGACGCCATTATAGGCTAAAGAGAAATTTAACATGGAAAGAGTATATTTTTTAAGAGATATGAATGGCATAATAAGGGCCTTTTATTTATTTGTTAGCCAAATCTTTTAAGAAGTAAACGAGCAGAAGATGAGAAGAGAAAGTGCAAAGAAATGGGACAGAAACATGATGATGAAAACCAAACGTTAAGTGTTACAATACATTTTGACGTAGTTAAAGTATCTGAGGTAAATGTTTCAGGCTTCTTTAACTCAACCTTAAGAGAAAGAGTTTTTCACGAACCAAGCACTCAAACCCATTCATCACTTCATGTACGCTCACTACCACTGAGATGCTATCAGCAGCCCTGACTACCAAAGTATACACAGTAGCTGGAGAAAAAGTAGGACTTGCTGATGGCAAAGGGCTTAGGACAGTTATAGCTCATCATGTCAAGTCCACACAGTTGTCGAAAATCAAACACCCAACGGACCTTTTCAGGGCCACCAGCATGTCTAGACAAGAAGTATATTACTCAATGATCTGGAAAAACTTCAATCCCTTTTCCCATGACGTATGAAAGAGGTGTGTGTGTGTGTGTTTGTGTGTGTGTGTGTCCATAGTATACATAAATTAAGACAGAGATAGTTATGTTTTCTTTTGGGTATATTATCGTTTTGAATCACAATGAAATTTTTGTACAACATATCACAAAAACTCATTGTCTTTTTTCACTCTGTTTCGTCTTTTAAATCTCTTCACCATCTCAGAGTTTTCCTCTTCTTTACTTTCTCCTCGTCTTTTTGTCGTTTCTTCCTCTTCTTTACTTTTTTTTCTCACTTTCTTTTCTTTCTTTTCTTAACGGGCTGATCTCATATTCATTTCTGAAGACCTCTCCTCTTGATTCGTTCGTAGTTCTCTTGTTTTCTACTCTGAAAACCAGTGTTCTTTCTTCTGACAATGAAAACAGATATCTTGACCGTTGTCTCTCCTATCTTTCGTTTTCCCTTTGCTTTGACGTTGCGGGCAATATGTAGCCAAGTGTCCTTTCTCCTAACAAATAGCAATATCTTGACTTTTATTAGGGAGAAGTAGTTCGTCATTTGCTCTGAATTATACTTTCGTATGACGCTCCTCGGAGGGATTATGTTGAGTACACTCTAAAATTCACCTTGTAGGTGTAATCAAACTTTCTGGAAGTGTTGTTTTAAGTTTCTCAAACGTGGTAATACTTTTAAGGAGATACTGACTTTCTTTCGTTTGCGGTAACCGCTCTTGTTCTTTGGGAAGGTATGGAAGGGGCTCATTCAGGCTCACTCATGTCGTCTTCAAAATCGCTTGCACGGATTTGAGCCAATACTTATTCTCTTGTGTCAGTCGGTATGGCCCGTCGATGACTCGTACTTTTCCATTCTCGCTGTAATTGTGTGATCAATTTGTCTTATTTTAAAAGGCCATTTGACTTGGTTCTCTATATATGGGACTAGTGTCTTAGAATCAAAGTATCCATTCAACTCGCAAGCAATCAAAAATGTAAGAGTTCACATTCGAGGTGCCTCCCCTAAAACAAGAACGTTTCATAACCAATTTGTGAGATTCCTTGTTATCGAGACTAAAGCAACAACGCGAAGTCAGACAGGATGATCGTTTGAGACTCGTCATTCATCAAGACAGTTTGACGGCGCCCATCTAGATAGAGTTTAGCAAACCTACAGAATTGACACCTTCTAAAGTCATCGACAAAATTCAACACGTTCAGCAATCCAACGACGAATTTCACATCACTGACGGAAAAGCCACACCTAATGTGACTCACGTTTTCCCTCCGAAAGGAAGCGGATGGAGCAATATGTAATTAGTGGAAGACATTCTCAAAACCAAATGAGGTATAATCCAAATTAACAATTCCCATGATCAGAAGTATTTAGCCCGAGTGTTCGTCGCGGGGAGAACGTATGCCGACAAGAACGAAACCGCAGACTGGAAAGGTGCCTGGAAAAGCATGAAACAATCAGACAGAGGCAAAGAACAAAATAATCAGAACATATGTTGCATCAGGCAGACATATCAAAAGAAACGCACAAACTTCAACATGTCTTGGCTCCATGCTACATTTTGAAAGTGCATCATACAGTCATTTGCTGGCCTCTGGTGTTTCAAGAACCCGATATTCCAGACGGAAATTACGTTCACGTCTGTCTTAATGAAGAACGTTTGGATGTCATTTCCAGTATCACTTAATTTGTTCGATATTCTTATTATTGTGAGAAATGTGACCAAGATATTTGCAGCTGGGAGCAACACATTTATTGTGGAGAGAGATGCCGGTATTGCCCATCCTCTACACCCGGCATTTCTGAAGGAAAAGAACGAATTAATTGCTCATCTTGCCGTCTAATCTTTGACGATCCTACTTGTTACTAACAACGCCGCATGGCAACAAGTCAACAAGAGAAAAGTGCTTGCACCAACTATTTAGATTGTACTCTACATGCGCACCAATAACCACAAGGCCCACATTTATAAAGTGAATAAATGATACCATTATTTTTATACAATCGTCGACTTTGAACATCAGTGCTACATTCAACAATACAAATATCAACAGAAAAAGAAAACGACACACGTAATTGTCATACGTTTTAATTTTATATTTCGATTGTATGCAAGAGACCTGCATCGCTTATCGGACTTGCATGAAATGTATCCAAGAGCCTATGTTTGTTCATTCTCCTGATTGTAGAAAAATTTCAGGAGGACGTGAAGAAGTCTTTCAATGACCTAACACTTCTGATATTGCAAAATGGACCTTGAATCCTATCGATGACAATTGGAGCGAAGAGGATATTCAATGATAATCGAACTGCGATCGCTAGGCTATGGTGATGACTTACAATTTCGTGGGATATGAAATACAATTTACAACAAGCATAGAATGCCAAATGAACGGAGAAAATAAATCATCAACATCCAAGTGGTACAAGTACAGTTTAAAGGTTCCATGTGTTATTCGGCCATACATTTTAGTAGAATGCCTAAAGCGTTTGGAATGAAGAAATGGTCACATGTCATTTTCCACACCTTCTATACTTGGACCAATCAACACGTGGTCCTCCTGCATTTGTCTGACGCTCACTACTACGACCTTGACAATATGCACACCAAACAACCAGAATCTATCTATATTTGGTACCAGTCTTATGCTTTTAGCCCCTTTAACTTTCAGAAAGAAATGTGAACGTATTATCGATCCGATGTGGATATTTACGCCGTTGGCTTCGAAAGTTTAAACAATTGTTACTGGAGCAATGAGGGATGGATCATTTGAAGGAAGCCTCTACCATCGCCAAAGCATGCTGCTGAGTGTACCGCAATAAATTCATGCTCGAGAACATACTGGCTATCATATCTTCTCAAACCTCCCAATTCATTAGTCGTCGATACTCTGCCTAAGTTATGAGTTGGCAACATTACTTGTTAGTCAAGGAAGATAAATAGATCCAACATGCGCGAAACGAAGGAGGCGAATCAAATTGGACATTTTTCAGGGGATGGTTGCAATTTAGAAGACCCAACATCATCAGCCAAATTTCGTGGATGCTTATTTGACGGATGTCGTACCTGTTACCCCCAACGACATAAAAATCTCAATCCTCAAATGTAAGCTACGAACGATTGTACCAGAAAACCTACCAACGACGCCTGACGTTAGAACAACAAGGATATCAAGCGGTAACAATGTGGGAGCACGACTACGATCAATCCCAAGTTTAGGCCAATAATGAACAGTTAGAACCTCTGGACCCGTAGGTCAATTTATTTGGAGGACGAACACGAACGAATGACAGGTGCTTGAAGTACGACGTGGACAAATTTCGAGAAGAAATCAGTTACATGTTTGTTGTGTCCTTGGGTCTGCAAATATTCTAGATTTCCTACATGAACACCCCTGAATGTTGATAGAAGACATTGACTTGAAACACATTCTTCAGTATGAAAGCTTCATCAAATGTAAAGTCTTATCTACCATCGACATACTATTTAAGGACCGTCAAGCAAAATCAAACAAGGATGCAGTTTAGAACTGATGGATTTCTCGCATTTGGACATGTGCTTGCAAGAGAAGAAGTGTTAACCAAAGCGGTTAACATCAGTGATACTTTGGGGCAGAACGACATCCAATTATCTGACACGACGAGAGGAAGCGAAAATCTACACCTTTGCTGAAAGCCTCTGATCCAAGATCGAAGATAATCTTTTCCAAGAACAGCTAGCCAAACGTTTACTCGTCGGTATCGTCAGCAATGCAGTACTCAACAGAACCATCGATCAAAATCCTTTCGAGTTTTAACACTTCAACGTGTCGAAGATAGATGTCACTCGAGATGGCAAGACCTTGTGTGCCAGACAGTTTGAACATAACGTTACCCATAAAAATTGCTTGATATCTTACTTGTCGTCAGTCCTACCATTCGTTGACCATTAAACATGAATGGCCACAGCTCACACTTGCCAGACTGAAACGTTGCAGGAAGCAGTCACTAGAGCAATTACAGACTTGTCAAATTATTTACGACCATCACTGACCTTGGCGAAACCCATTCTAGAGTTGGTATGTAACTGGATCCACGATACAGCTGATATAGTGAGATATGTTCCTCAACTGGAGCACATATTTCGATAGTTAGTCCATCCCGATCCTGTATTGTTGTATTTCTCTAACATCTCAAGATTTTCAATATCTTTTTGTCAATTTAATCATTGATGACACTGGTGTTCTTATGGTTCTATAATGACAACATCTACACAGTAGAAAGGGTTTTGTAACACCGATGTGATTCTAGTTAACTTTAGAGTGTACAAGGTTTCGCAACACCGATGAGATTCTAGTAACCATATTTGTTAACCGTTATCGGGTGTCTTTGCCTGATATGTATCTTGGTGGGCTAATTGCCATGAGATTTTGTTACTCACCACTATCCGTATGAAGGTTGAATTCAGGTACTTGCTTGGTCCCGAACATATTCAGCAGCTTCAGTAGAAAAAGCGGAAACAAGAAGTTTTCGTTCACCTTAATACGACGACAGTGTTTTTCATCCTCAATAAGACGACGGTTTTATTCAAAACGCGTCTAATACCTAAAGTATATCAGCTTTCTTGCACTTCTTTGTATTTGTACATTGCGCTTACGTACTAATCGCTTTTGCTGTTGTACTGTTGCTGTTGTTGTTGCATCACCGGTGGTGGATTAGTGACCAGTGGTGGATTAAGTGTAAGTACTGGTCTCAATTATTCAAGTGGCCTATTTGCATGTGACTTGGTATTTTATTTAATGCTGCTGTGAAATTTGCTTATGCTGAAGCAAGGTAGGCATGCTTATATAAGAAAAAGCCTTCTAATTAAGAAAATTAAACTGTCTTAGTTTTTTTTTAACTCTACCAGGAACAGAAACTGCTATATACTTTGATCCTACCTAATATGTGATTTAATTTTGTATCTGTCTGAGAAACCAAAGGTGTGTCTGCAATCACAAGTGTCTATGCAATCACAGTTGGTTGTGCAAGTGTCTGTGTCTAACGTGCCTGATAATATTCACGAACAGATTCACAAGGCCGGCAAAGCTGATTACGTGGTTTGACTTCGATGCTACATTTAAGACATGGTCAATCACATGGACCAGTAAGTAAAACTAGCATGTGTGTTTAACAGTATTCCTAGTGACACGATGAATTTACATTTGCTGTATTGAGCTTTTAATATGTGTAAGTTGTATCTAACTGGGTTCAAGCACTAATGTTTTATCTTGCAGCTCTAGATTAAACATCTTTCAGAAAGAGGTCCTCGTAAATAACTTTAAATGACCCATCATTTGGGTATAATGCCATCATAAATTTTCAGATGTAGTCGTCGATAAGGTTAGAGACTCTAATTTTATTACACAATATTATGTGGATTCTTCTTCATGCTCTCTTCATAATTCTACCATAATTTATTTTGTTCCATCTCTAGGGTCACTCCAAAGTAAATCAATTTATCAATGTAATCTAAATAGCTCTTTAAAACGCGTATAGCATCTTTTCTGCCATTAGTTCAATCTATATCACACAGTCAAATAGTGATTGCTGTTTCTCCCCCATATTCTTAAAATCTCAGTCCTTAGGGAGTGTAATGCCATTTCTAGAGATTTTAATAAATGCCATCAAACAATTTTGAGTCAATCGATTTTTGCCAATAAAAACTAAAGTATTTCTTTAATTTAAGGACAAAGTTTTCCTTCCAATCTGTTCTTTTGAAATAGTCCATTAAAATTTTGGTAAGCGACTAATTGTGATCGTCTTTGCGTCATCAAATTTGACTTTCACTTTCAAACATTTACCAGCTAGATTGGGCATTATCCCTTTAAAATAAAGAAACTTTTGTCCATGACTTGGATTCAAACCAGTGATTTTGTGTCAGACTCATTAGTTGTCAAGGCCACTCTGAATGAAAACCATGTACTTGTCGTTAAGATATTATTTGGAAACATCTGATGGTTCTCTCCTATTATCAGCTTATATGAAAAAATATTCCATGACTATTTATCCTTCGTGTAATGGTAAGCATAGATATAAATTGTAGACTGAACAGATATTTCCAACACGTTTAGTCGAAAAAAAATAGTTATTTTTATATATTAACAAATCAGTCCTAACTCGCGGTAAATTGAATAAAAACAGGTTATCTCTCTCTAAATTTAAAGAACGCAAGATCGATTTTTTTTATTTAAACTGTTTCAACTGTAACTAACTGATGTAATCAAGAGGCAGGT
>JAEAOA010000748.1:0-50000 GCA_016746295.1 Potamilus streckersoni | reverse complement strand
GTGATTATGACGTGTTTCTCATTATTTCTTATAGACTTAATTTCTATTATTATAGAGCCAGCGGGTATTTTGTTTATAAAACTTGCTATAAAAGCTAATTAAGGTCATCCCATATCAATCGTCGCTCTATAAGGATAAGTTATCAATAGGTGTCTCGAACTGAGATTTCCATATAGTTCCTCAATACTGGATAAACATTTTTCTTTAGAATAATGTAGGACATTTAGGAAGAACATTTTTAAGTAAAACATCTTGATTTGGGGTGTGTGAAACTCGCTCAGATTTAGGCTAAATGGCAACCATTAGAATGAATTTTGGCCCAACTTATTAATTATTTCAAAATTCAAAATCACTTATTTTCATTTATAGTTATTTATATACATTTGTCTTTTGTCATGCTCGAGCTTGATAAGAAATTATCATATTTTTCAATTTATTGAATAATGAATAAAATTAATAAGTAATCTCAAAATAATGTGTCCTCGCTAATAGTAGAAACTGTATAGAATTCTAAATATCTCACTACTAAATAGCAGCCTCTTACATATCCCCATTGTATAACAGCATTTCCTACAGTCTGTACTACTGAATAGCAGCTTCTTACATATCCCCATTGTATAACAGCATTTCCTACAGTCTGTAATACTAAATAGCAGCTTCTTACATATCCCCATTGTATAACAGCATTTCCTTCAGTCTGTACTACTGAATAGCAGCTTCTTACATATCCCCACAATATAAAAGCATTTCCTACAGTCATTAATAATGAATAGCAACTTCTTACATATCCCCACTGTATAACATCATTGCCTACAGTCTGTACTACTGAATAGCAGCATCTTACTATTTCCAATGAATAACAGCATTTCCTACAGTCTGAACTACTATAGGCTAGTTTCTGCTGCATTACCAAAGAGCATTTTTAATTTCATTTTACTTAGTCAAACTGATAATTTCATGTTATATTCAAGGATTATATTTATTGCTTCCAGCTATAACAAATAATGAACGTAATGTTCTAATTTGTTGGGGTGTAACTGATGCAGACACAAAAAGAAAGGAGGTAGTGAAAATGAAAACAAAATAGTGACGTCTTTACAACCACGCTCGGGGCCTACTCAAGTGGCTTGTCAGATAGCCAAACAAGTTGCAAACACCACAAAGAATAGTATCGTTGAACAGTGGGTGACCTATTAAAGACAACCCTCATTGAGAACCTTTCAGTCCAAGACTAGTATCGTTGAACAGTGGGTGACCTATTAAAGACAGCCCTCATTGAGAACCTTTCAGTCCAAGACTAGTATCGTTGAACAGTGGGAGACCTATTAAAGACAACCCTCATTGAGAACCTTTCAGTCGAAGACTAGTATCGTTGAACAGTGGGTGACCTATTAAAGACAGCCCTCATTGAGAACCTTTCAGTCCAAGACTAGTATAGTTGAACAGTGGGTGACCTATTAAAGACAACCCTCATTGAGAACCTTTCAGTCCAAGACTAGTATCGTTGAACAGTGGGTGACCTATTAAAGACAACCCTCATTGAGAACCTTTCAGTCCAAGACTAGTATCGTTGAACAGTGGGTGACCTATTAAAGACAGCCCTCATTGAGAACCTTTCAGTCCAAGACTAGTATCGTTGAACAGTGGGTGACCTATTAAAGACATCCATCATTGAGAACCCGTCAGTCCAAGACTAGTATCGTTGAACAAATGGGTGACCTATTAAAGACACCTCATTGAGAGCCTTTCAGCTAGCATTTCTACAATACATCCCATCGTAGAATAACGAAGGAGTTCAAATATTGCATCGTGCTGCCTAACCCAACTTAAAAGTGTACTTTGTACCCTTGTTCAACAATGGTTACAAGGACAAGCGGTTACACGTTACACAAACCCGTTAGACGGTTACACGTTACACAAACCCGTTACACAAGCGGTTACACGTTACACAAACCCGTTTAACCCGTTAAATTTTCCAGAAGTCAAACCAAAGTAGAGAGCATTTTCCATCAATGGCAAGCCAATTTAGCTGATGTCTCTCATTTGGATACGTACAATCGTGGTTACAAATATTTGTTTTGTGTCATCGCCGTCTTGTCCAATCCGCGTGGGTCAGTCCTTTGACTTTTAAACCATCTTCGATTTAGCGCGAGTGTTAAGACTTATGTAGAAATAAAGTGGTCATCATCCTTTCCGATGTCATACTAACAAAGGTATTGAATTCATGAGCCAATTTCCAGAAAGAATTGAGAAAAGGATCTTCCATTGTTTCAAAATCGATAATCTCGAAACTAGGCGAGCGTCTACGAACGTTTTCAAAATACTTTTAACGAACGCAAGTGGAAATATTTTGTACATCAACACACTTTCAAGTACATCGACGTGTTTCCACGTGTGTTAAAGCATACAATCATTCGTTCCGTCAAAACATCGGATATGCCCCTGAAGAAGTGACACCAGACAACAAAGTAACTGTGTTTGATCGCTTGTTTGGAGCTTCTCCTGCTGAACGTAAAGAAAATGAACTCCTATCGACGGGAGATTGGGTGCGCATTGCAAAATCCGACATGCAATTTCGACAAAACTTATTTTATTAACTGGAACACCAAATTGTTTTGAGTCATTGGACGAGAGCGTGGCCCCATCCTCACGTATATAATTTGGAAGACATAAACGGTGAAGTGTTGAAAGAAAGTTTTACTTGCCCGAGTTAAAAAGAATGACCAAACAAGAAGACAACATGTACGATGTCAACTGCATTCTCGATCAAAGATCACGTAAAGTAGGCAAACGCCGAATTGAAGAAGTGAAATAATTTGGTAGGATATTCACCAAAGTTTGGCTCTTGGATTGCCGCTTCGCAAGTCACCGTCCATAAGAAAGTAACCATCCTTCCGAGAAAGACATCAGCAACCGCTCCTTTTCAGAGTACCTCTCTTCAAGATCTACGAAAACAACTCCTGCTTTGGGAACAATTAAGAAACTAATTCTCTGTTGGCATCGAGTGATTCTTCGGAAAGCAGATGTATCCAATTACAAATAACCAATTTTATTTACGTTTATCCAGTGAAGCTTCTATGAAGGTGTTTCCAAACTACACCTTATATTGTTTCAGGTACAAATTACTTCAGACCATCCAAATGCTATTGGGTAGATACTTTGGTAGAAATCATTCATCCCACACAAATCCTGAACAATTACAAAAGTAAAAAAAAAAACACTTTCGTGGTCAAAATCCTAAACGAATAATTACAATAAGTGCTGGACAAAAATTATCCTTTGTTTTAGTCGAGAAAACCATAAGCATCGAATCCTCAGTTAACAACTAATACCATCAGAGTTTGTAATCGCCTTTTTTCTTTTCGATGTTAGAGTATTGTATGTGATGTGTAGCTTGTGAGGGGTGTTTTCCTTTACGTCCGTGCTTCAGCTTATAAATCGGTATTCTTCGTCAGTCGGATCACCACAATTAGCGATGGACAGTCCGGGCCGCGTGGCCAACTGTCCGAAAATAAGCCTACAACCTATGTCTTCACTTTGGCCTGGAAGACCCAAGATTAAAACGAGATCCTTTGGAAAGGCGGTCAAAATTAAAAACCAAACATTGTCAAAGCTGTGATAAATGTCAAAATTAGGTGACATACACCCAGAGATTGATTTTTTTAGAACCATATAAGTACGCTATGTACGCAAAATTCAACCTCATCAAAATATATTCAAAATTCACAACTCAGGAACATTTGGATAATTGAATAGGTGGCTAACACATCATTGGTATAGGGACACCCGTAAGAAAAACTGGTTAAATTTGACAATAATCCACCTGAGATAAAATTAGGTGAACTTAGACATTGAGGACTTTAGTAAGTGGGAGTTGAGGCGGAAGGCTGGTACGCTCTGTTACAATACGCAGCCAAACAAAGGGTCTTAAGATCAGCAAATAAAGGTCAGCACCACGACCAAAAGCGCAGCCCTAGGGCTAAGCGCCTCCCTGGATAGCAATGTTACCGAAAGGTAACATCCGGGCAAGGCGGTGAGCCACCAGGGGGGTTAATAGGCCCACGCGCCAGGGCAAAAGTATCTAGCACTGAGACACGGGTGAGCCCTACCTCGGAAGGAGGGGAGGCCACTAGCCCTTTTCAGGGCTTTAACCTGTCATAATACACGAAAGTGGATACATGACTATAATAACAGATAGCATAGATATTCGGATCCCCCAGTTGGAGGAGAGAGAGGTCGCTTACAGCCTTCGAATATGACGGACGTGTTTCTAGGAGCTCCCGGAGAACAAAGGAACAATTGAAAAAGAAGAAAGAAGAAAGGAAGAAGAAAGAAGAAAAGAAGAATCAGGACAAAGACAAGGATCCAAATTCTTTTACGTACGATATATAGTAAAAGAAAGGATTAACATAAGAAAAGAAGAAAAAAGATAGCAGCTGAACCAGTATTTATTTATAAATACTGATACTCCACTGTTGTTTAACGGCAGCGGAGTAGAAAAAGATATTTCATATTGCCATACTTTGGGCTCTCTTTGGCTATGAGCCCTCTTTGGATGAACAACTCTTCTGTTGGCCCTTGAAAGGATGATTGGTAAAAGAAAAACTTCTTAATTATCTAACTAAGATCGCAAATTTATTAGGGTATTTCATACCCATACAAATTTGATGTACTTTTCGGAAACCAAATAGTACGCATAGTACACAAAAACATAAAACCTTTACACAATAGGAAATTTCACAACTTATATTTATTTGAAACGTATGTGGATTACAAATGTTTGACAGAGTTAGGGACTCCCACCCCCAGTAGACAACGGGTAACTCTAGATCTAAATTTAGTGAGAGCGTATACGACATCCATAGCCAAGATGAACACCAAGGACTTCGTACAGTAGGAGGACCTTAGGAACGAGATAACATGGAAGGAAAGCGCCCCGGGCCACACAATCACACAGAGAAAAGACTACACTTTCATTTGCCAACTGGTGTGAAATGGACCTGGGATAAGCAAGACAAACGGACAAGACCTGCGACATGCTGAAAAAGGATTTTCCAACAATGCCGCCCTTTGCTTGGCCCTTTCCTTTGCCTTTTCCGAGGCCGGCTTCGGGGCGGTCTGATTGTTTCAATGGGAATAGCCATTTAAAAGGTCTTTTAAGGTCTCCAATAAGGTTAAGCACTATAACCAAAAGCCAAACACACGGCTAAGTGCCTCCATGGACAGCATTATCATCGAAAGGTGATAACCGGCTAAGGCGGTGAGCCACCAGGGGGTTAATAGGCCCATGCGCCGGGGCACAAAAAGTGTCTAGCACGAAAACACTGGTGAGCCCGGCCCCGGAAGGAGGAGAGGCCACTAGCCCTTATCAGGGCTTAAAGTCATAAAACACGAGAGTGTATACATGACTATAATACAAATGCGATGCGAGTCGGATCCCCCTTCTGGTGGGTCGGTGGTCCTTTCCATGGATTTCTCGGTTTCTTGTTCTACTTGAAGGCCCAGCTCGGGACGAAGAGTCCTCTTAAAGGGACTGTTTTGGACAGCCTATGGCCGCAAACAGTCGCAGAATGCCAAGGAGTGCAATACTAAACTATAATACCTAGTCAGTCAATCATTCAGACCCCCTCGTTGACTTATCAAATTCATGAAAAGCGAGTAGGATGCAGAAGCATACGGAACTCCAACTGTACTTGGAACATGCTTGTCGCCTCTTTGAAGGTAATACACAAAACAGTAGTTGACTGTGAGGTGAAATCTTTGGCAAGGACGCCACCGCTACGCCAACCACCACAACAGTGTGTGATAGTATCACAAAGGACTGGACTCTGTAGCTACCACAACAGTAGATAATATCGCAGCGACACAACATCCACAGGCACATCGTCGGCAAACGAGGAACACAACCTTCAAAGTCCCTCAAAAAGGTGGATTTGGGCTCTGAAACCACAGCCCCTCCCCTCAAGAATCCCGATCTCCACCAATCCTTGAGATGACAATCGATGGTGTCGACGATATGTGTGTGGTGCTCGGCTTGGGCTGTGTGATTGTTAACCAAGCACTAAAGAAAACAAATATCCTCTTTTAGAGCTGACATGATCTCTAGAAAGGAGAATATTCATCTTTTGGCGTTTGTATGTATGTATGTATGTATGTATGTATGTATGTATGTATGTATGTATGTATGTATGTATGTATGTATGTATGTATGTATGTATGTATGTATGTATGTATGTATGTATGTATGTATGTGTGTGTGTGTGTGTGTGTGTAGGTAGGTAGGTAGGTAGGTAGGTAGGTAGGTAGGTAGGTAGGTAGGTAGGTATGTATGTATGTATGTATGTATGTATGTATGTATGTATGTATGTATGTATGTATGTATGTATGTATGTATGTATGTATGTGTTTGTCTTAATTTTTCCTGAAGAAATATTTTCCATATCTAAGGTGTGTTTGTATGTAAAAATGTGATAGAGATTTTCATTCAATTATGTGATAATGCTTAGTTTAGTTCTTATATATGATATGTATTTTTGTAAGAGGGACATTTTCCTGCACGTTCGTGCTTCAAGTATACAAAGCGATGCTTTCTTCAAATAAGAAGAAACAATGGAGAATAACACGACCGAAAAGTAGCAGGAAGTGGTAGATATCATGTTGGACACAAAGTAGCTACTAGAACAATTAGGGTCTCAATTGTATACAGTAAGCCCTGTTTGCCTGGAAGTGGTTGCACTTAAAAGAGTCAAGGACTTCATCAATCAAGTAATTGATGAGGAAGCTGGGAAAATCAACGCTACCTGGACTAAAGAGAAAAAGGAAGAGAAAAAAAAGAAGAAACATTAAGATTTCAAGCGCCTGAATGATAATTTGATAAAAATTCAGGAGAAAGTTAGAAAAATAGGTCATATCGACTGGATAACTGAGGAAGAAAAGAAAGTCTCCTTCGTAAAACGTCGTCACAGAAGACATGGAGGAAGAAATGGTGGTCAAAGAAGTAGAAGAAACCCCAATGGCCCGTTTCAGCTCCATTTTGATCACTATAAAAAGAAATCTTCACTTACCATATATGATTTGTGTATTTGTGTTTGTTTGTTCATCTATATTTTCAACTCAAACAAACAATCCTTGAACCATTACCCTTATTGTTTGTCCCCATAAACCATGTTGTCTCTTATACCTGTCTGCCCCAATAAACCCTTTTGTCTCTATAACTTCTTTTGTCCATATAAACACTTTTGTCCCCCAAGTGTCATTCCCATGTTAAACTCCCATTATTCATATATATATATATATATATATATATATATATATATATATATATATATATATATATATATATATATATATATATATATATATATATATATATATTTGTCCTAATTTTGTCCCATATTACTATGGTTCGTTCTTTCATCCTTCTTTCTTCCTTCCTTTTTCTTTTCTCATATCCTTTCTCTTTCATCCCTATTAGTTAGTTAATTCTCCGTTTCAATCTTTATTCATTCCTAAATTCAGGCATGTGTTTTTCTTCCTTTCTTTCTTCATATATTCTCACGTCAAAACATCATATAGCTTTTTATCATATCATCATAACATTGTAATCGCAAGAAAAGAGAAGAAACACGAGAATCAAATCGTAAAACGGAAACCCAAAGAAGCTGTTGGTCCATGTCGTATTCCGCCAAGCTACGTTGAAGATTTTTGCCAACACACACACACACACACACACATACACACACACACGTGTGTACATCTATGGATGCATCATAATAGAGCTTATATATGCTCCTTTCATTTTATGGTGTGTGAATGTGAAATGTTATATGGAGTACTAGTCAATTTTTTAAATCTAAAGGACTTGGTTCCGCGACTTGCTTTAATTTACTGTTTAGAAGATAACCATGTTTCATAGATAAACTTTTGTTATATATATATGTATATATATATATATATATATATATATATATATATATATATATATATATATATATGTATATATATATATATATATATATATATATATATATAGTGACCCATGTCGCAAATGCATTTATTAATGATTTCATGCCTGCCTGGGTACATTTTTCTTCTGACAGGAAATACATGGAGTGAAATGTATTTCTTACAATTATGCACTTAAACGAGTCCTGTATAGAATGAATCATTTAATGTATTACCTGCTTTTACAACTAAAATACTACAAAATTTTAAAAGCTAGTAATCCGTCAGTAGTCATGGATGTATTATTACAAACTGTAATTATTGTAATTTGCCATGTCTTCTATATTAGTTTGAATGTCCAGCTTATATAATACACATTTTAAATGTGGTCGAAGTTCTTCTGTGTTCTTGCATGCATTTTGAGTCTATACTGGATTTCTAAGTAGTGGTGTGTTTCAGCTCAAAAGTGTCAACCAGCGTAGTCTGAACTTATAAAAGCTAACACTATTTAGTCTTTAATTAACAACAATTACAAAACATTGTATAAGATTTTGGCATAACGTTTTTGTTTAGCTTGGTTTCACGATTCATTCATACATAAACGTTTGTTTGTCCATATTCACGGTTATTTACAATATATTAGTAAGTGAATATACTGTCTTTTGTTTTTACTGCTAAATTCTCGTCTTTGAGACAGTAATCATATTTTCTAGGGTGCAAGTTTATTGTTCGACACTAGATAAGTTACGTTAAGTAATTATTTGTTTCTTTTTTTATTGCATATTTGATGGAAATTTTCAAATGTTTGTAGCTACTGAAACCTCAAAGATTTGTTCCATGAATAATGTATTATAATTTTCAAAATCAATGCATAATTTGATATTTGGTACATACACTTTGCATAATTTTCTCCGTTTTAGGTGATTTTTGACTCTAAATTATTAGGTAATGTAGTGAGAAATACCAATACTAATGCGAACCATTACGTTGCTAATCCTATCTTGCCTCTTTGAACTTACGTAGTAGTGAGTACGAGTCGTAGAACTGTTTTCTTTAATTAATTGGTTGCTTAAGGTATAAAGTGTGATTTCCATGCGACCTTAAGTTCCTGTACTACACAAATACTCAGTGACAGACCATACCATCATGCACAACTTACGTATTCATCTACGTAAGAGTATAATCTCTTTCTTCTTTATTTTTTAAGAACAGTATATGGTTAATTTATTTAAGAACGAGTTAATGTGTTGTTTACATAGCTGTATCGTAGTTAGGAAAATAGGTCATAGTGAACAAACCAAGTCTGGCAATCCTGCTGTTCGCATCTGAACCAAATGTAAAGCAGTGTTTCCTTGATCGTCCTCAGCAAACAGATCACAACCTAAAATGTTATGGGTCAAACATTCAGAAACCGAAATAAATAGGAACATTGTCTTTTTCTCCACAAAATACATATATTAACCTAGTCATATCTATAATATCTGGCTCCTCTTGATCAAAACGAAATGTTTTTTTTTTTAAAGTCACGCATGATATAAAAATTTTAAAAAACATTAAAGACTGTTTTATCTACAAAAATTCTTTAAATGAATCATATCTTTATTTTTATAATTATTTCGGCTCATACATTTTTATTTTATAGAAGAATTGAGGATGAAGAGTCCATTTGGAAATGAGCTATTCTGGCATGTAGATAATCTGAGAGCACCTGTACAGTGACAGCGACAATAAAGCATACTTGAATGCGTTTAGGTCTGCAATTGAGCTTTTACATACATATGGATTTTATGAGTTTTCGGCTCAAGGACATCACATTCAAAATCTGGTAACACTTGTCTTTTAAGTTCTTGTTTATGAAATATTGTATTTAATAATAATAATAATAATAATAATAATAATAATAATAATAATAATAATAATAATAATAATAATAATAATAATAATAATAATAATAATAATATATTATTATTATTATTATTATTATTATTATTATTATTATTATTATTATTATGCTTGATTTATTGCTATTGTTTATTGGTCGAGAAATTAAACGGTTTTATCATACCCACTGTCAGCAGCAACTCGACAACTCTCATGTGTCCTCGGACTACTGCCAGGTGAAGTGGAGTCCTCTGGTTCTTGTCACGGACATTTATCTCAGCCCCCGCCTAAAGAAAATAGATAAAAAATCATTTTAATTCTGCTTGTATGGAAGATAAATCCACGTTCCTATTAAACATGCGTGTTTACTGTAGCATGTAGATAAGATATAATATTATTAAAATATTTACATAAATCACTGGTGAGATCTGGTTATTCCACTTTCACAAGGAAAGTTGCATCTTTTGTATATCAAGGGTCTGTTCTATGAAATTGGATACAATGTGTTGTTTATCTAATTGTTTCATATACTGCCATAAATAGTGCATAAAATAAACATCATGTTGAAAAATGGAGCCTTTTAAATACATGCTAAGAAGACGAAATGAAAATCAGACGCGACAAAGGTCTTACCTACCTATTAAACAATCTTTGACGGAATATGACATAAAAGCTTGTTCATTGTTTTCATCCTTCTGTAAGTCATGTATTAGTCATTTGAAATTAAAAAATGAAAGGTAATATATTCACCTAACCCTTGTACTAAAGTGTAATAGAAACAAATGCTGACCTGTATGAAAACTTACCTCCCTTATAAGAATACTAGCAATCTCCACGTGGTCGTTGTATGCTGCGATATGAAGAGCTGTGAATCCTTCATTCATTGCAAAATTAATCATATGTTTTCCTCTTGGGATGATAACTTCCACGGCACTTAAAAATTATATTATCCTGATAAATTTTTATATCATGCGTGACTTTAAAAAAAAAAACATTTCGTTTAACGTTTATGCTTTCAAAACTTCAATCTCAATAGTATACTTGCCAGATATTTGCTAACTCGATCAAACATTATGTTGTTTTAGATCTATGTCGGTATTTGCTTTATTTCTGGTCAATTATAACACGTTCTGGCATAAAATTAATTATTGTTTTTATTATCATTATAAATCATTATTTAACAGGTTTGGTAGTCAATGATGAGTTTGGCGATTACTATCCCCAGCTTGGCATATTATATGGATATATTTTTATTACAGAATTCGTATCAACATGTCTTCTTGAGAATTCCTCAGAAATGTCTGAGACTTATATAACAATCTATCAAATGAAAGAAACTGTTGTTTAGTTTTCAGAACATACCGTCTAAAATTTTTTAATGCAGCGAAGTGTAGCACATTGAATCCTCCTTTGTTAGTTATTGTGAAGTCTGCAGTTTTGCTTCCCAGCACGAGTTCCACAATAGCCGGCTGCTCCTGATTTTGAATTATAGCAACATGCATGGGAGTTTCTTCCTGGTTATCCTGCAAAACAATTTACTTATTGTTATGTCACGAATTAGTCATTTTGCAAAATATATGTAACATACTTTGTCCTAAGTCTTAAGTAAATAAGCAAGAGAGATTTTTATGCTTCTTGTACGAAATGTTTCATATTTTAATCATTTTCAAACATTTACCTTTTGTGATGTCTATCGATATTGATATTTTATGTTTCACAAACACCATATGTTCTCTAAGATAATTTTAGTTTTTATTCATAATAATTGAATACCTGTAAAAGGTATTAATCACAAAGCCTACTCTTTTATGATGATATTTGTAAACTTTCCGTCCGTTCATGTCATCACCATATATTGTCTTGGACATGTTAGCATAAATGTTCCTGTTTTCTTAGGAATCCTTATGATTATATTATGTCCTTACCTTAGTAGTGACTTTGGCTCCTTTGTTAATCAATGTTTTGATGCAAGGAATGTTGGCTCTTGCAATGGCAACATGAAGTGCCGTGTGACCCTTTTTATTCTGTTTTTCAATCTTAGCACCTTTGTTGAGTAGAATTGTCAGAGTTTCATTCTCTTTGCTGAAACGATGCAATTTTTTAATATACTGCTTTGATGTTCTAATCGTTAATTATAATACTGTCAAACACATTCTTATATACTATAACTATTGCAACAAAAAAGACAGATTTATTAGGTATTTCAAGACCGTTAACTAGATACACAATATAACACCAAAAAGTAATGCATTACAAGAGTACTCACGGATCGGATATAACATTTTGAATTCAGTGTAAATCATAGAAAGACATCGAGTTACATAGATATATAACCTTCAATAGAAAACTGGAAGGTGTAAATTCAAAATATATTTCCTTTTACTAAACACTCATAGACAAAATTGTCATGACATCCCATTTTCTTTTCTGTATCAGAAAAGCAACATTGTTAATATCTGGAACCAATGGATCACCATTAGCTTAACATCACAAAATTGTGACCTCATAACAATGTGAGAAGTTCGTGCTTGCAATGACTGGCGAATGAGCCAACCCAATATATGAGATTATGACAATACTCTGAATACACCTGCTAGGAATTGCACAAAAGTACATGCCAAACAAAAGGAGGAAATGAACACTGTGCTATTTGCAGTATTATCCTTATAATTAATTTTAGTTAATGAAAGCAAAATACCGTAATACCATTGAATTTTTTTCTAAGTAAACAAAGTTTATCCTGACATGTTTAGCAACAAAGATTGCAGATAAAGTTCAAACTCGATGTATTTCACATTGTCCACTTATTATATCCACTGACATAATCTGAATAAACAGTACAGTAATGGTGGAAACTTTGAAACATTATCATAAAAATATTGTAATGTTTCAGCCTCCGCACTGAAGTGTTGAAAGATAAAATGTTTCCTTTCATTGTATTATTAATTTCTTCTAAACAAACATTGTGATGCTTCTCACTTGTGTTCTATAGTAAATATTAATTTAAAATTGTGGAAAACACACCTATAACATAAACATTTAATTAAATTGCTTACTGTATGCTGAACTTAGACTTAAAATGTAATTACACATTTTGACATTTCTAAAAAAACTCAGAATCAATTTATGAAAAATACCCAAAAGAGTTTGTCTTCTCGAAGCAAACTTTTCAGTTTATCTTAAGAAGAATGCACACTATGTTAGGCTTTGTCTTTGTGACTTTTTCATTTATAAGTGATCAGCCATTAATTTTGTTTTTCATGTAAAGAAATTATTTTCAGCAATAAGTGCCATTTATCATCCACCGTTTAAAGAAGAGAAGGGATATTGTTATATAGTTTGTACATACGAATGTTTGGTCTTACTTGCGTAATTCCTTGAATGACGCTTAATCATTAAAGCTAAACACATTACATTTTGACCATGCCCTGTGGGCATAATAAGAGAGAAAGGATATATTTTAAATAACTCCTGAGTTGTGTGTATTACATTTCTATAAAAAAAAACTATATTAGTGGTGCTCGTTATTTTTCCCCACTCCTATGAACAAAGTTCTTGTATCATAGCATACCAGTTATTGAGATCTACTCCATATAACCATATATGCATATACTGGGCGTGACTAGACACATTTAGACATGTAACTACCATAGTCAACGAGGTCCATATCTGCTATTAAAGACTTACAGCCCCGGACTATCAAGATAACCCACCTTATGTCCATGCCTACACTTCAACGTTATGCCTACAACTGACATTAGCACTCAGGTTCATCCGCAAACCTCTCCACTCCACCTTCCAAAAAGGACTTAGCCCCTGGATCATGGCTTCAAATCTATTGAAATTATCACCCTATAACCATTTACATACTTCCTGGGCATGGAAAGACAAATGGACATACCCAACTGATATATGCCCCTGAGGCAGCCTGCAGTGATCAATACAACAGACTAAACATTCAAGGTAGGAGGTCAAAGCGATATTTTTTTTTACAATTCATTACTATTCTAATTAAAAACGCTATGTCTCTCATTCGTTTCACAACATTCTTGATGCAGTCCAGTGCATGAATGCTTTAATGCAAATGTGCCAATATTATCGTACTTATAAAAGAAAACTAGCCTGGACACAGCATATTCTACAGTATATCATATGGGCTGTTTTATATGTGTTGGAAATAGTTGTATTTTATAGCTGTGACTGGAAATTTTAGTGCAAATGGCATTTCAAATTTCAAATACACATGTTTGCTTTGTCATCTTTCACAAAAGCCAAGAGGCAAAACTCAATAAACATTTTTTAGGGTGTAACGCTGTTCTTATTTCAGTTCAAATAAATTTATTAACTGGTAAGGTAATTTTAAGGAACTTTTTGTTTGTTTCTAATAGCCTACCTGGGCAGAATTAGTAGTGATGAACAATCACACAATGTTGAGGTACAGACGCTTTCCTCGGTAATTTCACGCATGAAAATATATTGCTTAATAAACTTCAGTGCTGAGACTGTATACAGCATTAGATAGTTTTATAAATAGTTTTATTATTAGTTACAGTTGTCATCAGGTTGAAGCATCTACAAAAAAGCCTGCTTGAGAGAAAACCTTTTCGGCACCTTTACCTGCCCATTAAATTGTGGTCCTTTTCTGGTGTGTGAGTAGTTTTAATATTATAATTTAAAGTCTGTGTTGAAATGTTAAGAAGATAAATAATGATATTACTAATCTCACCCAAATGCTGCATAGTGTAGGGCAGTATTTTCTTCATTGTCCTCTATTTCGATATTCGCTCCCTTTTGCAGAAGGAAAGAGACGACCTCCTTGTGACCCTCATAGCTGGCCAGATGAAGACCAGTCTTCCCTTCCCTTTGCATATTCACCTTATGAAAATGAATAGAAAACGATACATCCTAATGCAACCCATCTCCTGGAGCGTGTTATAATTCATAGATATACCTGAAAACGTAGGATTTTACCTTATTGAATTTTCCAAAATTTATGAACTCCATTATGAAAGGTTCAATTTGTATGATCTGTTATCTGGTTATACCATGCAAAAAGTCTGTCCCTGCATGGTACTTAGCAAGGTTAAGTTCATAGGCATTTACTATAATTCTAGCCATTATTTGTTTCAATGCCAAATAAAGATGATTGATTCAGTTAAAAGGAACTATTCATGGTCTTTAGCTCAGACACGCATACAGATATATTACTGCATAATTTTAAATAATGGGTCATCGGAGTTAAATCTTTTAGTGTACATCTTCATGTTCAAATGATTGTTTCACTATTTGGGATACCTTTAAAATTATTGTACTATTTTCACTTAAATTTCAGCATATTATATTGTATGTACAATACATAAATTGGTTTCATTCTTTACTTTACTACTAATTTCTATTCAGATGATATTTCTACCCCAGTATCACTTCCGGTTGATGTTTACTTTAATCTTTAGATGTCTGTATATAATTGAAATTGGTTGTGTCTATCACCTTTTTGGTCTATTGAACTTTTCTTTACAGCTGGTAGCTTATCTAACAGTATAAAATCACCTTGTCTGGAGACTTCCCCAAAATGGCCTTCACAGCTTCCAAATCCCCTCCGGCAGCTGCCTGCACAAGAGTTATTTCCCCCTGAGTGGCTCCAGGTTCACCGCGCAAAAATCCAACAAATAGCTGTGCAAGGGCATTTGCTAGCACTTGTTTACAGAAAAAAAAAACGATATGATAATTTTTCTTGAAGATAATGTAACATATTACCTCTCTCATCCCTTCATTGTCTGAGAGTTAAAGTGCTGAATAAGGACACACTGTATCATGGAGAATGTTGTTGAAATCATCTGATTCATTTGTAAAAGACTATACATGGAATACTGTCATAAGAACAGGTCATATTAATACATGTAAAACCTGTTATAACGCGATGCTTGGGTTCCAAAGAATAACATCAACTTAACAAATTGTTCGAAAAATTTCCCCACAGAAAACGTACATTAAAATTTCAGTGGCATTAAACTTAACTAATCTCTTGATTATTATATCGCAATATGCTTTAGAAAATTTGGGAAGATAAGGTAACATTAAACGCAGTGATGGGATTAAAACTCTGCTAGGGATACGAATAATTGACCTGTATTTAGGATGTGAAAAAGAGAGGTCACATTAAATGAAAAAGAAATGGGAGCCATGTTGCCATCGCGCTAGAAGAGGAATCGCGTTGTAACGAATTGTGTTATAACGGGTTTTACCTGTATATGCTATTACAATGACAAATTATTTAATTTTATCATGAGCTATATGGCAAATACAGCATGTAACTGATATCTATCTCTTGCAATCTCTTTTAGATATTTTTTTATGTTTAACTCAGAGTAACTTCCATCTAATGTATGATTGACTGTTCTATGATTGCAGCTTTCATTTTGAGGTTGAAATACATTCACAAGGTAAACACTTTCCTGGATTTTTAAACTGATAAGAAAGACCGAATAAACAAACTATTAAACTTCCTTATATATTAAGTTTTAAATCAGACAATTCGAAGTAAAGCAAAACCAATAAATAGACTTTACTGTCCATGTTTCTTGCTAGCTCCTCTACAGATGCATTTTCTTCTTCTGACTCTTTCATCTCATCAGCACTGACAACTGGAGCTTCTTGAGCCCGCTTTACATTTTCACACGGCATGCAACATGTAGGATTCAGAATCCATATGTGTCCACTGGGAACCTTCACTTTCAGATCTCCATCTTTGACAATTAGGACTATGCGCCCCAATTTTCCAAGAGCCTAAAAGTTTTAAACAATGATATTCATCATCAGCAGCGTTGATATTCTTTCTGCTTTAACCGTATATTAATATATACTTATATTTGGAAGCCCCCAATCTTGAACCCAGCTTCAATTACGCCGCATCCAGGAAATATGCGTATAAAGTTTTCAATCGAATAACAATAATAATAATAATAATAATAATAATAATAATAATAATAATAATAATAATAATAATAATAATAATAATAATAAATGCAAGTCTGAAATATGGTGTAAACATCTTGTGAACTCAGTCTGAAACATTTATTAATAAAGAATTCATTTTAAAAAAAAATAATACTCATGCTTTCCGATGTGTGTTACTTTTGTTATCATATCGTTTGAATTTTACACCAATCTACAAACTTAAGGAAAGGTATACCATGTGTCAAATCCATCAATTGTTTTAATATCAGCATTTTTGAGGTAATACATTTTGAAGAAAACAATATGAGCAGGTGGATGGATGTTAATTACATCTTTCATGTCATCATTCCAGCCACCGTGTCCTTCCTGTAGAGTCTTTACTGCATTGTATTCACCAAGTATCTCCACCGCATCTCCTCGCGAAAAGCTGTGGACCTGCATTAAAACATATTTTTACATTAATACTGTAAAGCTGTGCACGTGCATGAAAAGACATTATTACATTAATACCGTAAATCTGTTAATCTGATTTAAATCATGTTCTTACATTATTACTGTAAAGCCGTAAACCTGCAATAAAACCTGTCTTTACATTGCTATAGAAGATCGACTAATCACTGGTACGTGCTACATTTGTGTTGAGATACATATTCACCAACATTTTTATTTAAGATTTTATCTTAAATTTAGCATAAATTACAAAATACTGAACACCAGAGAATATCACGATTCGTGGATAAACAGTTTACTTTGCAGTATTTACATAACCATTTTACGATCACGGTTCAAGTTTTTGTGGTACTGACATAGGTGTCCGCACATAGGGGCAAAGGGTGGGCACATGCACCTCGTCTCCCCCTCCTCTCCCGATTTCACCTCTAAACATGTTTTGCCTACATCCATAACATCCAATGGCTAACCACTATATGTTTCCCACAAACAAAAGAAAAAATTCAGCGGGCATCCTTGAGTACTGCATTTCTGGAAGCTAGAAGAGAGAAAGGCCCGAAATATCCTGATAGGGCTTGGAAAATATGTCTCCCAGTAGACATCAAGATAACTAGCCTCGGTACAGACTTAATTGAACTTTTAACTTGAAGAGTTGGTTCAGTTTAAGTCGAAGTATTCTCTTTTAATTTATCTCTTCACATTATGATATATCTAGATTATGACGTGACTATAGGGAACAAACAAAAAGTTATCTTAACGGTATGATAATATTCTTTAACCTTATAATTTCATTTCATCAGTTACTTGATTGCTATGCAAGTACGTCTGCTGCACGCTAATATTAATATCCATAAGTAGTTACAATGCTTTTTTATGGACTGCTCTTAGTCGAGAGTGTATGACAGTTTGTGTGAGCTACATGATGGATGCTCTTACTTGCGGACCTGGAGTCGAATCTCAGTAGGAATTTATTTAAAAATTATATAACCTCTGTTATATTGTTGTTTCTCCATACAAAATGTTAAGGAATTATGCATCATCTATGGTGTTTTGGTTGCACATTCCCTTCAATCTAATCAGTGATAAAAGACAATCGCAAGTTGAATTACGTGAAGAAGATCCATTAATCTTTTGTTTGTTTTCGAGGATCACAATTGAAGCCACTCAAGAAGGAACTTGTTACCTCTTGAATAGTGTGGTCCTTATGGAGAAATGGAGGCGAGCTTGATGTATCCACTAGTTATGAGAAAACATATTTAACTTGTTTTAAGTTCTAGACAGAGTCTTGATTCTGACTTTAGAAGATTCCAGAAACGAATTTAGTTTACAGTTAAATGAAAATTTCATTAAGATGGCCATCATCCTGGCTGTCTTATTGTGATTTAGGTTTGATATTGATGTTGTTTGTATTAGAATTAACTCATTCCGATCTTAACATCTGAATGGAATCAGTCTTTCATTGTGTTCAGTTTAAATTTCAGAGGATTTATTATATTTAAATAATTCATTGGAATTATATAATCACTATTTTGGAATTATTGTGAATTCATTAAAGAACATTTTGGATTATATCATTGTGATGCATCAAGACTGTTAGCAAGTCAACAATATTCCAGGCAATTAGAACATCAGAACCTCAAGATTGGAATTCATTTTGGAACAACACTGGAGTTATAATTTAGAATACTCTATATTTTTTTACCTTGTGATAGAACTTCTAGCACTATATGGGATTTAATTAAAATTACTTCTAGATCTTTTTAAACTTTCACTATTTGTATTCCATTGAAATAAATTATTTGTTGAAATTTTACAACACTTGACGGTTTTCACTATTTTCTGTTGCTTGGTTGAAGACCACAGTCATCACAATGCATACAGGTGTATACATGTTCAACCTACCCGTACAAGAGCTTGCCTGTTAACAGCCCAGATTTTGGAGTCCACATATTGTACCCTGACTGTCTTACCCCCAAAAAGAAGATCAATAACTGTGCCAATTTCTTTCGTACACTGAAATAGAAAATACAAGAGATATTTTCCTACTTGCACTGAATGAATGGCACACATATACATGTGAACATCTTGGGAAAATACTCATTTTGAAGTGACGAATACGTAAGTAATCAAAACATTCATACATTAACTTAGTGATCTCCTTCTTTACCGTCTTTTTACACCAAGTAAATGTATTTATATTTTAGGGAAGGTTTGAACTGAATTTATTACTTTAAGCTATTAATAATACAGGCATCACATTTTTTTGTGTTTTGTTCTAAGTTATTAAAAAAATCCTTTTTGAACCTTGGATTGAAGTAATTTTGATATTTGTCTATTATGTTGTCCACCATCCAAAACTGGGAGGCAATTATTCTCACTGCCGCCTCATTATTCGCATTAACGAATTATTGAAAACAAAGAGTGGAGAATAGGATAAAACCTGCTTTGGAAGCTTCCTTGCGCTGCTAACTACCTAACGCTTAAATTAGTTATGTCATGATTTTAAACAAGCCTCCCTAAATGCATACTTTTGTCTAACAGATGAAGTATTGCGGTTCATTAACGCATCTTTTCGAAATTAAACGAATACTGTCACATGGCCAAAATAAATATTACAGCATTAAACAAAAGTCATATACTTAAAATGAACGGAAGATAATAGAGTTTATCTATCAGGAAAAGTCTGAGATGAATGGTTTGGTGCTATAACGTACATCAGCACAGGTAGGTTCTTTGTTACAGTTATTTTTTGAAAAAAATGGATTAAATGAAATTAAACAAATTTTTCATTTTCTTGATCGTCCTAAGAATTGATTTTCTTGTTGTTTTTTTTTTCAAGACAATGATATAAGAAAGAATCATAAAACTGTCTGATTCATTGAAACTTTACAACAGTATTTCACATAAGTTTATTTCATTGTAGATAATAGTTTTGTAATAGCCATGTAATAGTATATTAGAAAATAGTTCGATGAAAATGTGTCCCCTGACTATATAAAGTTCATTCATGTCAATCATTTGCCGTGGTATATCCTTAAGAAAGTCACTTCACTCCACTCGCATGGGTTTTTAAATAACCTACTTGTGTTGATGTACCGAATAATTAGGAGATATTAGTGTCTTGTTAGGTATGTTCAACGCAGCCAAGAGTGACAAGCTAATATAATTGCATAATTTATCCATCTAATAAAAAACAAGAAATTTTTTCAACACTGTATTTCATCTATTGTTTATTATCATTTGTGCAGATAGATAGATAGATAGATAGATAGATAGATAGATAGATAGATAGATAGATAGATAGATAGATAGATAGATAGATAGATAGATAGATAGAGAGATAGATAGATAGATAGATAGATAGATAGATAGATAGATAGATAGATAGATAGATAGATGGATGGATGGACGGACGGACAGACAGACAGACAGAGACAGACAGACAGACAGACAGATAGATAGATAGATAGATAGATAGATAGATAGATAGGTAGATAGACAGATAGATAGATAGATAGATAGATAGATAGATAGATAGATAGATAGATAGATAGATAGATAGATAGATAGATAGATAGATAGATAGATAGATAGATAGATCGTAACTCAACTACTTGTCCCTACTGAATATTAGATCATTAATGACAATATACATTTCAACAGTTCAGAAAAAAATAACGCATACAATGAACTTCTCTCTCTCTCTCTCTCTCTCTCTCTCTCTCTCTCTCTCTCTCTCTCTCTCTCTCTCTCTCTCTCTCTCTCTCTCTCTCTCTCTCTCTCTCTCTCTAACACATACACACACATACACAAACACAAAATAAACGATTTTTATTCCTGCCCAACCACATATTATTTGCTATGGAAAGAAAAATTGCTACATATGTATATCATCTATGTTTGTTCTCGAATTTATCAAGATATGTCTTTATATTTTGTGCCCAATACTTTTGGCAGGGATGCTTATGCGTTTATGAACTTGATAGGAGATGCCCCTTGGGTTTGCGTGATCAAAAGAGGACACGCTGCAGTACAAAAATCTACGATGCTTGCGCTTCTGCACTATCTCCGCAATTTTCCTCCATTTAAAGTTTGTAGCTCGCGTATCGATGAGTCCGCTAGCGGTGCGATCCTGTGAGAGATCTTCCAAAGAATCTATGTCAGTGTTGAAGTGTCTTCTTGGATTAAAGAACTTGCTGTCAGTCTAGTATCTCATATCAATACCAGTATTATAGTCAGAAAGGCATCAGTAAACATAGCAAAGAACATCGTACTAAATATGGTTGGGGACAAATTACAGCCTTGTTCGACTCCTTTGGTGACTGGGAATGGTCAAGATGACTCGCCATTGTCCACGATATGAGCAAGTATGGCATCAATACCCAACCATCCCGATGAAAACTAACTAGGAAACAATTGTTTTCTTACTCACTGTCTGTCATGCTGGACGATGACTACTCAAGAACAGTAGACTTACATGCCACCTATGGGAATTAAATGACGGTAACCATATTTTCGGAAAGGCTTCTACATTGCTTTCTGTTTATACAGTTGGAAAAGACCATCATGTGACCAAACAGATATAAAAAAACAACTGAAAATCGATCATATTATACAACGAAAGTACTTCAAATGAAGCAGTTAAGCAATATTATACTAGTTTGGTATTAAACATAATGTATATGTTCTTTGTATGCATTTTTAAATGTGGACAGAATTACTATAATGAACAAAACTTATGATTTCAAGAGCCGACTCGTCATGATTCTAATGGTGGCTATAATGTATAATTACTTAAATTTGTTAGAATGCAGTTCTCACCTGTGCCATTCCTGGATTCCAATTTCCGTAGATTTTATTATCCTGCATCTGCTCAAAACTTTTAAGGTCCAAGTTTACTCTGACCTTATCGCTACGCTTCAGGATGATCTCCCCGGGCGATATTACATCTGTCAGAAAAATAAATAAATAAATAAATAAAAAAATAAATAAATAAATAAATAAATAAATAAATAAATAAATAAATTGACAAATTAATTATTCCTTAAAGCATGACAGTATATTTATCGATAATACCTTTATTTAAAAGTATTTTACACACTTTGCTTTTGTTTCACAAGACCAAGTCTTTGGAAACGATCAAAAACGCAAACACTGTGTTTACTCCATATACATCTAAAGTGTCTCTTAGGCAAAATAACTTTCAGCTGGAGTAGCCCAACCATACTATCGTATTGTGCTTCTCTGGCGTGTTATACGACATCAGCTTCAGTCCTGGTGTGCGACACACATACATGTATATGTATATTCCGCAAAGGTAAACAATTGTGACGAAATTGCTATATTACAATGAAGGGGTTTTATTAGTTTGCTGTACCCATGATGTAACATAGAACATAAACATATTTTAATACTGTCCTTCCATTTGTTTGTTCGTCAACACGTCTTTTTTTGGCGCATATGTATGAGATGGATTTTGTGTTATGACCTCATTGGGCTTCTGTCAGGTGGTGGTGGTGGTGAGCCCCTCCCCCCTCACGCTTTGGTGGGATCGGTGTTTGATAAATATTGGGTGAATGGGTCAGAATATACGGTAAGGGGTGCGGGAATTAATTATGGAGAGCCAACGAAATAGCTAGATTTAATTTTTTGTATTTACATCAAATACCGGCAGCAATACATTTGGAAGTACCAGGGTTGATCAAGAATAAATGCAATTCCAGCCAAGCAAAGCAATTGAGCGTCATACAAAATTCGCCTGTATATAAAAATATAATAACCATCTCAAATTAAGACGTGACATATTTAAATTGATAACCTCACAAGCTGAGTGACGTCATCATTTTCTACATTTATTTTAGATGGATATTTTGCACACTCACAAATGAGTCCATGTTTTAACAGAGAGCTATTACAGAACGTTATACAACATTTAGGAAAATCCTTTACACAGTTAAAGGTTGACTTGGATGCTGTTTATGAACCTAAAGAGATCACTAAAACGGGAGTCAGTAGATGGATGAAACGTTTCAGACATGGTTAGACTATTAAAGAAAGTCTAGAAAATAAATGCCTTATTTAAGAAAAAATAGCCCAAATACAAAGGACGTATGAACAATCATAGACGACATCAAAAAAGGAAGACACACCTGTTACGGTATACGATTTAGCAATCAATAGTGATATTTCATATTGAAGTATAGATGCTATTCTTACAAAGAAATTACGGTATGGTATGGTATTTTTAATTTTTAACGTAGCTTTAACAATTTTTCAGTCATATCGCTACAATGTCTACAGTTTGGCAATTTATAGTGATGTCCAGCACTCGGGCATCATGCCGCAGACATGTAGCATGATGTCCCACCCAGTCACATTATCCTGACACCAGGCCGACTAGTCCTAATACTAACCTCTTAATGCTGAGCGTCAAGCGAGGCAGCTGTTAGTACCATTTTTGTAAGTCTTTGGTATGACTCAACCGGGGATCGAACCCACGATCTCCCGTATCCAAGGCGGACGCTCTAACCACTAGGCCACCGGAGCGGTTCAAAGAAATTACGATTGCACAGGGTCAGTGCTGGCTGTGTGCACAGATTGCATGTTAAATAACAAATGGTTAAAGATATGCATGGAACTGTTGTACAAGTACAAATAATAAGGTCACTATTTCTTAAATAAAACCATTACATGTGAAGGAACATGTTCATGCTACCTTGAACCAAATAGTAAAAGATATAGCAGTATATGGAATCATACAAGTTTGCCATCGCCTTTAAAAGTCAGTCTTTCCAAATCTGCTAGAAAGATTATGTGCATTATGTTTTTCAACACAAATATAATATTTTAGAACCAAATGGTGACAAAGAACACCATTGTGACTCAACAATAATGTGAAAGATGCAAACTACTTAAAACTATTCACAAAAGGTATTCATACTGTACCAGGATCACGACCACGCACATCCCACTGGCAATGAAACCCTAAATCACCCACTATACAGCCAACATTTATCTCCTTGTGACTTCTAGCTTTTTTTCAAAATTGAAAGGTTCGTTACAAGGAAACAGAAGGAAACAAGTAATGGAATCAATGGATTGCAATCACCGGATTGCTACGAATGGTATAACGTGAAGAGCAGATGCACGTGTCCAGGACTATAAGTCACAAGATAGGAAGATTACATTAAGTGAACAGGAAGTTTCTTTTAGAAGGATTTTTCAATTTGATGCAAATAGTTAAATAATTTTTCTTACCTCGTTTGCTATAGAACAGTCTGATCAATCCTCGTTCATGAATACGTTATATTTACGCTTCAATTAGTTTGCTTCAATTTATTTCAATTTCACAATAAATAACGCTGTGTCTTGTCTTTTAGGACTTACAAACTTGCTCAAAACTATACCGCTATGTTAACGCTGCTGCCACTGACGACGATAGATGGCATATATTCTCGCATTTTTCTTGGTAAAGGCAAAACGAATTAGGTTGGGATTTTCAACAAATGTCGCAGAAATCCAATGATTTGTGCCTTTCCGATGACAACACATTTAGATCGCAGTTTTTATCAACACTAGCTGAAAAGAATTCTTCTTTAGTGGTTTTTTTTACTGTTTTTAGTTTTTTTTATTACCCAAGACGTCAGACATAAAATAACTTAATTACAGATTTTTAACCTTATTGTAAAATGTTAATTTTCCAATCATTCCATTGATTGGAAACTAAAACCATAAAAGCCAAGAATGTGACGGGATGAACGGCGAATGTTGCCTTCCACTGAAACACTTGCAACTTGTACAGTACCACTGTCTTGAAAAAAATACAGTAGTTAAGTATTATTTTGCACGAAACACCGATCTGGGTTTGTATCTCTAAATCCACCTCTAGTTAAAACTGTATCATGGACAGTAACGTATCAGTGATCTCAGCTTTAATTAATACTTACTTTTTACCTTTCTATAAGACGTTCCTATCTTTTCTATGAAGAATGGTTCTCAAACAGAAGTGGTAATGAAATTTATTTTGCATTGCATGTTCTGGTAAATATCGTTTATAACATAAAGAGGAAACGGACTAATCAAACAACAAAAAATGAGAAATTACATACCAACAACTGCCAGGTGTGATGGATAGTAGACGTCCCCTTTCCCAGGTTGTGTTAAAACCAGGTCTACGCTTCCTTCTCCCCCAAGTCTGTATGTCCCAATTTTCTTCGTCACCTGCCAGCGTACCTCCACTCCTCCGTGGTAGTAGTTCACCTTTCCGTTCCAATCTGTCATTTTAGAAACGGTTCCAGCCTGTCCCTCGCCTCCTTAATTAAATAAAATGGACAACGTTTACCGAGTTTACTTCTTGACGCAGTAAATGTGTATACTAAATTTGCTACCTCAAACACCTGAATATGGCACGTTTACTATACCTCATAAAAGCAACAATGATTTTTGCACAGAATGTTACGTGTTCCAGGAACACAAAACTAGCGTCTTCCTAGCGCAAATGTAACTCCATAACACGAGCGAGCCTCGTGTGATTGTTTATCACTCAAGCAATCATATTTCCTTGTCTCGTTTGGTTTGGTCAAATAAACAATTTATTGCTCTTGTTTGTGGAAAATGTGAAGATTTTTTTTAAAACTCGCGACAAGTATTGTTTCACGAGACGATGCCGAGTTGAATCAACATTGAATGGATGCGTGGGAGATGTTATATAACACTAGAAAGGCAGATACAAAGCCTGTAAAAAAATTTACATTTAATAAATAAGGGTACACAACTAGACCAAATATAACATTCGAAACCTAAGGATTTTTGTGAAATTGTCTTGTAAATGAATGGTAGGTTTAAGGATGTGTTATTGTTGACCTAAATAATTTTTAAAGTGCTAGAAAGAGATGCCGGATAAGATAAATAATAGTCGTGTAGCTAACTTCAAACATGCGATACTCAAAATCTTTGATTTTGTTATTTAATCGGTGAACAGTGTGGAATGTGATATCCATGAGAACACACACACACACACACATACACACATTCACCAGCGCATGTGTGTGATCTAACTTACACACACACACACACACACATATGCACCCGCGCATGTGTGTGCGATCTAACTTTAGTCTATTAAATATGTGAATCTGTTTTGACACTGATGGACGATGTGTGGGTTTGATATCACATGTTCATTAAAATGTGCAATTTTCCTGCATGCAAATTATTCCGGAATAAACATGTGTACCCTTTAAACATATGCCGGTATTTGGTAACAGCTATATCTAGCACAAACTTCAAAATGGCCACATGGCAGATGGTTGTGGTATCACGGTACCAATTGCTTTTCCATAGACCGCAATGCTAATGTTTTGCGAAATAAATATACTTTCTATCCTACCTCAGCATGCATGTCACACACTGTCACAGAGAATAATGTTAGATTGTTAATTTGATAACATCGAAAATAGGTACTTCATTGAATTTAAGAGATATAACACTGCTGGAACTAGACAGGGGTAAGAGTTATCTAGTTACACCGGACACATTTTCAGTCATATGTACCACATTTTTAAAAAAATCTTTAAAAATACAAAATGTGATCTAGATATGAATTAACATAATTTCACATGTTGCCAAGAGGCTCAACTTTTTTAAAGCCTAACAGAAAGTACAACTCTTACTTAATGCACCAATCACAGCTAGTTTTGTCGTTTATTTCTGAATGCAACGTTCCCTACACCTTAAGCTCCGCCCACCTGGGGTTGTACAATTGGTACCGTGATACCTTGTGCTATTCCGCGCGTCTTTACAAGTCACCAAACATAGGATTTGCTCCGGAAAAAACACGTACATGTCACCAATCGAACACTTTAGCCGACGGTAGCTCCACAGCCGCGAAAAATACCGGTAAATGTACAAAATACATAACGATGTGTGTAGATAACATTTTCTTAAGATCATTACAGGTTTTAATGAATACGTGATATCATACCCTAACTCCAATCACTATCATCTTGGGCTGATTTATCGACCTAATCTAACCTACATATTGATGATTTCATAGTCTGTACAATGATGTAATAACGTGAAAAACACATTTTTGTGTTTATAGTTATTAGAGATGAACTCTTCGAATAATACAGCATGTCATTCATTACAAGCATTTGTAATCATGCAGTGTTACTTAAGTGAGAGTACAATTTATTTTTATTTATTGTATAATTAATTTATACGTATTTAGGATTCATTTGTAAACTTAGTCTTTGGTTTACCGTCATCGTTCCTCCATCTCCAGTGTGGTCCTCGCATCACCTCTGCCCCAGGAAAAATTCCTTGGGACTGTATGGGCTTAGTGTGCATTCTTGCCGGTAGGGCCACACTTAAAGAAAATATACACGTGTTCAAAGTTGTATATGCCATTATAGATTTAGGGTCTTTTTAGTGCTTTTATATTGTTACTCATTTAAGTCTGTCCGTCTGTCTTTTTATGATAAGCATCTAAGTCGGTTTTCGAGGAAGGACAAAAGTGTTCCTTACAGTTTCTTTACAGTTTCTTTTTCCTACTTCCTTCGTATGCAATGTTTTAAATGTCTTCCATCAAAACGTGTCGATCTTCAATGATTCAAAAGAAAGCACAAAAAAACACAGTTCAAAAGTAATTTTCATATCGAAGTCTTCTTGATAAAAGTCTATGGGGTTTTTAGATTGTTTTTTTTTTAATAAAGAATTTTAAGAACCAACTCCCCCGTACACGATCCAACGAGTTGATCCACAACTGCCCTATTACCCCCGCCCCGGTTCTTTTATTTTTTTCTAGCAACTGTTATTTAATTCTTATCGAACTCATTTTATCAGTTTAACTTTTTTTATCCGCACTTTCATTTTTTTCTTTCAATTTTAACTTACGTAGTGGTTAATAATAACATTTATATCAACTAATATACAAAAGCAAAAGAAGAGATGGGGCTTCTTTTTTTTCTAAATCATATTTACACCAATTTCATTCTAGGTAACCCTTATCAGAGGCATTTTGTTTCAGATGTTATCACAGGAAAACGAGTCTTTTTATATTTACTTTGATGAACAATGACAATGGTGAAATAATTTGATCCTTCTTGCGAAACTATTCCAGATTGTCGGTCAACACCTATTCATTTGACTTTATCTAGATAGGTAAGATAAATATATATATATATATATATATATATATATATATATATATATATATATATATATATATATATATATATATATATATATAACATACGCAACAGATTTGCTAGTATCCATTCGGACAAACGGATGAGCGATGTCGTGTTTTCCTTTCATATAACAGGATGTACACATATCAAAGTCGGCACACGTTGTACATTTCCAGCGAGTTCCCTGAATTGGTTCCTGGCTGCATGCATCGCAGGTTATACATTCTTGAATTACACCTGAAAAATGGAAAAGGGTGATGTTCTTCTCTGGAGGTACCTTTTTATAATGGTCATTTCTGCATATTTTGTTTAAAGCAAATATTTGCCGGAACATTAACAAAGAACTCGGTATCATGTGACTCCCGAAGGTTCAATTTATTTGCTCCTGTAACTAAATACATTGTAATTAACTTGTTTATTATATGATTAAATTACAAAAATCCTACCGAATTATCAAACATTATTGTTTTATTTCTAAACAAGATAAGAACTATTCTCAAACGGAACGTACTATTTTGGTGTTTGACGGACACAATGTTTGAATACCAGTCGAAACCCCAAAACTGAACATGCCAAGTCATTTGGAATTGATTTGATTATGCTAGGAGATAACACCAAATTCGGTAAATCGATTAAAGACTCATTTTCATAATTGTCGAAACAAACATTTAACTGTTGGAAGAAATTTTAAAAAAACACACAAAATAAATAAGTAAATATATAAATAAAACAATACAAAAAATCATATTTTGCTTTCGTCTCTATCAAATTTGAAATGTATTCCCTACACAACGTATTGATTGAATTAGTAGACAGGAACAATACAAAATAATCGTTCCTATATATGTGCGTGCGCTCTCGTGTGTGTGGTGTGTATGGTTGCGTGCGTGTGTGTGTGTGTGTGTGTGTGTGTGTGTGTGTGTGTGTGTGTGTGAGAGAGAGAAAGAGAGAGATTTTGTATTGTTATATTTTCAACAAAACGTTGGCAAAAGATGTGGCTGAATAGACATGGGGCTATTAAGTTGCGAGACTTTATTTCCAAATACTTGGTCTTGCCTCTATGATGAATACTTGACAGTAAAATACTATTAAAATGAAAGATTATCTTCAAAAATTGAAGTAAACGTTTAAAATACCCAGAAGTACGTAAAACTGTATTTTCCCCTCCCTGTTCTACTAGAAAAATCTCTGTTATCATTTACCCTTTTACTTATACGGCATGCGCTCTCAAACAAACTGTTCTAGAAAACTTGAAGCTAATAAAGGCTTTGAAATAAATACAAAAAATAACATTAATATGAAAACATCTACTAAATTGCTGATTTATAAATGTTTGCAATATTCGTGAACGATTCAACATATTTCTTCTTGATGCGTGACTTTTTATTATTAATTTTTAATTTTTGTTATTAGTTATTTATTATTTAATAATACAGCAGTTTACATCAGCCATTCCTACAAGATTAATTTCAAGTTACACACACACAAACACACACACACACACACACATATATATATATATATATATATATATATATATATATATATATATATATATATATATATATATATATATATATATATGATAGTGTGTGATAAATGAGGGTTTTAAAATCCATGAGCAAATATTAAACAGATAAAGAAAAATAAAAAGGCGTTACCTGCAGTAGCATTATCAAGTACCCTTAGGTCATATTTTCCGTTTAGCCCCGCCCTGTATCTGACCTCGCGCCCTGTATCCCATACTACTGTAACCATACCATCCGAGGCGTCCTGTTTTGGGACATAAACGATCGTGCCCACGTAACCCTCTCCACCATCTTGTTTTCCTTGGTATGACCAGTCGGGTCCACGAACCACTCGCATACCAGGTTGCATGTACGTCTTAAAAATAAAAATAATAACGATATATTGGGAGCAGTATGATATTCGCTTCTACATGCAAACTATACCATGGTCACATGACCGGTAATTGACATTCTTTGGAGGCGGAATGGTATAGACAGTATGGACAAATTAAATATTTATTTAAATTGAACAAATCCATTAAATCATTATATTCTATAATGGCTCTATTATAAAAGATGTCCCGCCACAGAGACCTATTTTTGGTGAAATATAGGTCACAACGGCTTAATAGTGTGCATATCAAGATGAAGCCATAGCATAATGAAGGAAACAGTTTAATAGTCTTAACGTAAACGTAAAATGCTAGCTGGACTGACCGATGGACAAGAATAACTATATAACCCAATTGTTTTCGTGGCAAAAAGTCGAGAACAGAATCGTGTTTTCAAAACTATGAAACCAGCTATATAAAGTACGCCAAGTCACCAATCACGTATAAGGCGACCAAAAAAAAACAATTGCATTATCCTTATAATCGAAAACCTGGTACTTGCTACTGTAATCAAAATCAAATAAATATATCGTTGTACCAAATTTCAAACTCAAAGAAGCTGAAAATTTTTATAATTGCATTGTTTATAGATTCGCATTCATTGCAATATTGAACTCTAGCGACTGAAACATAATGAACAGATTTTCGGTGAAGACAAAAGAATTTGAGAAATCTTTACTCATCCACCATCAAAATGCAATGATCATGATTTAAGCATTGAAGCTAAGCTATCCTCATACAAGATGGCACATGCAAATATAATAATCATGATTTAAACATGACAATATCGATGTGAAAGGGTAATGAACCGGTTCTGTTTGAGATTTGCAGCTAAAGGCGTGTTATGTCCAGTCAAACCTATATATAGTCTTCTACCAGTGGATTTACCTAAAGTTGCGTTCCTTTGAGAAATCATAAAATGAGATGAAGTCATGAGAAAATGAGATGAAGTCATGACCTGGTTCCTTGACTCTTCAAAAGAGGTTTTCTTTCCCTCATTCATTATCTTTATATTTGTAGAACTTACATTTTAATCAGTACCACATAACCAGTATTGAGCTGAGGTGTTGATAAGTGTTATGCATACACATATACATCCATATTCTTACAACGAAAATGAAAGATAATTTGCGAAAAGTGCAAGCAAAGTCAAGAAGAGAAATAGAATTTCTGGGTTCTCCATACCTGTCGGGCTGACTTGTTAATACATTATAAACTATAGTCATTTTCAGTACTTTGTTCGTTACAAAAGTATATTCTCTTCATTCTAGTTAAGAATTTGCTTTCAGATGACACAGTTTTAATAGTAAAGCGGACATCTATAGAAGGCTACCTTCCCATGCAACCTGAGGTGCGAGATAAATATTGAACAAGCCGACGCTGTACATAGAATGTTAAATAGAGAAAAATAAATATACTTTATCAGTTTGTTTGGTTATTTTTCTTTTGTTGAAACTATCCTGATTTATGCAAATAAAAACATTCAATTGCATCACACGACTTCCTTATAATCTCTTGGGATCTTGTATACCGAAACAACATGCATTTGGGACAACGTGCTGTGACCTACTGACGATATCATGTTACTGATATACACATACTTGTTTCAACTCGATCTCATCACTCGACCACATTCGTCCTATTCCATTAGCGAATGTACCAATTTCAACAACGTACGTGCACAGTCAAACTACCGGTCAATTTTTGCCCTGCGCACAAGGGAATACAGTATGTATAATCATTTGCAAAGTTTGCATTTGTTAAGTTGTGGGGTAGGGGTAATCGACATATACAGCTTATGCAATGTGTTTTGAATGCTCGTGAGTATTAAAATACAGGATTTCAGAGAATATTCTGTTTCGTAATATAAAATATAACACTAGTTGTATCATGTAAAAGGCGCAATCCACGAAGTGTACAGGGGAACGATATAAATAGTTTATGAGAAATTGAGGGGTCAGGGGCAATATTTTTGTTCAGATTGAATAAGACCTGCTCCATTGATTCAAAAAGATAACTTACAGAATCCATGCTATATCCTGCTAAAGGCTCTCTACTTCAGAAATATCAATAATTTGAACTCCAAAAGTCAATGTTTTTCTCTCAACATCATAATTTGATTCTTGGTCTTTAAAATAATTCAAATCGAAAATGTTGACACTTTGTGACCAACCAGGAAGGAAATTATCTCTGTTACAGTTCATGTTGTTACTTGTTTCGCTCCCAGCTTTATTGTATCTTTATTCAACACAAAGCTGTAAAGCTATGCAAGCAAAACAGCTTAAACGCCGACAATTAGGTTATGTAAATGGAGTCGGTTAAATTTCAACGTCATGATTATCTTTGTAGAGATAAATTTTAACAAATAACTCTCTCTCTCTCTCTCTCTCTCTCTCTCTCTCTCTCTCTCTCTCTCTCTCTCTCTCTCTCTCTCTCTCTCTCTCTCTCTCTCTCTCTCTCTCTCACACACACACACACACACACACATACGCAAAGACACATTCGCGTAATTGTGTGTCAGTGTGTATGTGCACTATTTCAAAACAAATAAAGTATATAAACATTCTATACAATAAATTCCGTTACATCTGTATTGTTTTAAAATGTTTTATTTTAAAATTGTCCTACTAATTTCTAAATTCTTAATATCAACACAACAATCTAGGGAGCATCTATTGCGCCTAACGAACTTCAGAAACACACAAACAACCCCTTCCCAAAAAAAAAAACTTTCCATTGAAATTATTATTGGTCGATTAACACTGACTTTACTGCGCGGTCAGCAAAATATTAAGCTAAATATAACCTTAAGAATGCTCCTGTTGTTAATAAGTATCAAATATGGTTACTGAGAAAACACATTATATAAATACCAGCAATAAATTTGCGAGAATTCGCAATAGTGTGTAAAACTTCACACTTGGAAAATTCCGAAACTTTTGACTAATATTTTTAAAAAATTTTTAGAAATTTTGCAATACATTTAATAAACGCTAAAATGCATCAAATTTGGTTACTTCTTAATACCTTTGCAAAATATTGCATACTTTTAATTGATTGAACTTGGTAATAATGATTGACATACAACCAGTTGCACAGACTAACGGTTAAGTAGTAAGAATTTAAATTATTTATCTTTAGTAGAATGTGAAATATATATATATATATATATATATATATATATATATATATATATATATATATATATATATATATATATATATATATATATATATATATATATATATATATATATATATATATATATATATATATATATATATATATATTATTTGACCAGTACAGAATAGATCCGCTTGAAGATCAAAGCCGATAATGGTGTATTTTAAACTCCAAAAGGTAGCAGAAGCGATCGATATGGAGAGATTTAAGGAATATGGACATAGTATGGTTAATCGATGTACACAGTTTATGGACCTAGTTATGAGGTATGGTTAATCGACGTACACAGTTTATGGACTTAGTTATGAGGTATGGTTAATCGACAAACAGTTTATGGGATTAGTTATGGGGTATGGTTAATCGATGTACACTGTTTATGGGCTTAGTTATGAGGTATGGTTAATCGACAAACATAGTTTATGTGCTTAGTTATGGGGTATGGTTAATCGACGTACACAGTTTATGGGCTTAGTTATGAGGTATGGTCAATCGACAAACACAGTTTATGGGCTTAGTTATGAGGTATGGTTAATCGACAAACACAGTTTATGGGCTTAGTTATGGGGTATGGTTAATCGACGTACACAGTTTATGGGCTTAGTTATTAGGTATGGTTAAACGACAAACACAGTTTATGGGCTTAGTTATGAGGTATGGTTAATCGACAAACACAGTTTATGGGCTTAGTTATGAGGTATGGTTAATCGACAAACACAGTTTATGGGTTTAGTTATGGGGTATGTTTAATCGACGTACACAGTTTATGGGCTTAGTTATGGGGTATGGTTAATCGACGTACACAGTTTATGGGCTTAGTTATAGGGTATGGTTAATCGATGTTCACAGTTTATGGGCTTAATTATGAGGTATGGTTGGTTAATCGACAAACAGAGTTAAGGACTTATCTATGGGGTATGGTTATTCGATGTTCACAGTTTATGGGCTTAATTATGGGGTATGGTTAAACGATGTACACAGTTAATGGGCTTAGTTATGAGGTATTGTTAATCGACGTACACAGTTTTTGGGCTTAGTTATGGGGTATGGTTAATCGATGTACACAGTTTATGGCTTAGTTATGGGGTATAACCAATCGATAAACACAGTTTATGGACTTAGTTATGGGGTGTGGTTAATCGACGTACACAGCTATAGGGACTTAGTTATGGGGTATGGTTAATCGACGTAGACAGTTTATGGGCTTAATTATGGGGTATGGTTAATCGACGTACACAGCTTATGCAAAGGGATTGTGATTCTATTAAGCAGTGGTGCAAGTAAGCCAGTGCGGCAGGTTTATTACAGGTACGGCTGTACCTGAAAGACAGGACAGAATCGGGGGGTGAGTGTGGGGTGGATGGGCGGTGGATGTATCGTACAGGTAAGTACCAATATCTACTTGCTCATGAGTAATATGGTATAAGGTTTCACAGAGTATTATGTGGTTTGTCACATAAAGTTTAGCTCTAGTTTGTATCGAGTAAGAGGCGACAGCCCCAGAAAATACTGGGGAATGATATAAATAGTTTCGGGGGAGGGCCTATTTTATTTAAATTGAATAAGACCTGCCTCATTATCACGAACTGATAACTTTCGGAATCCATGGTGTATCCTTCAAAATGCTATCCGTTTCAGCAAAATCGATCATTTTAACTCACAAATCAATGTTTTTAATCTACCTTCTAATTTGATTATTGATCTCAGATAAACGGTAAATCGTAACTGCAAACATTTTGCTTAAAACCAGGAAGGAAATTATCGCGAATACCGGTCGTGTTTCTTTCCTCGCTCCCAGCTTTATTGTGACTTTATTCGGAATAAAATTGTAAAGATATACAAGTAACCAGTAGTTAAGAAACTAAATATTGCGTTCGGCGAGTGGCAGTTAGTTAAATGTGAGCGTAACCGTTGACTACTTCAGGGATATAAATTCTATCAGATAATTCTCTTTAACATACATACATCCACGTACTAAGATTGGTAAAGCTATGTTAAAAATGTTAATCTCACACAAACGCACACACAAACACACACAAATACAAACACGCCATCATCATGCGGCAGAAATGTGGATATTAAGGAGATGACACTGACTCGAACTCATTACACTATAATTGACAGTTGGTCATTCCATTTCCACTGGTTGGGTGAGACAGGACTGATTGTTATCCTCTCTCTCTCTCTCTCTCTCTCTCTCTCTCTCTCTCTCTCTCTCTCTCTCTCTCTCTCTCTCTCTCTCTCTCTCTCTCTCTCTCTCTCTCTCTCTCTCTCAGAGAAGCGAATCGTGAATCGTGATCCCTTCTTAGTACTGGAGTGGATTGACAACCCACCCTCCTTTGCCCTTTCAATAACGTTGAGAAAGAGGGGCAGGGAGGGTCTAAAGCTGGACTGCTCAGCAGTCAATGTGGACATGGAAACCTGTGCGGCAATGAGAACTTCCAGACTAACCACCTTCCCGCCCTTATTCTCATTTGAATTGATTGAAACGGAAAAATAAGGGATATCGATAAAAATTTATTTTCTAGAGGTAGAACTTCAGTCTCTCATCCTGGTTGGGGAAGGGCAAGGCCCAATACTTGTGGAAATAAATGTCCCGGGACTAATATTTCACTGGACTGGTAACTGATGCTTGGTGACTGGTGCCCAGTATTAGCTGCCTTTTCTTGGTGCCTGATAACTGATGCATAGTGACTGGTGCCCAGTATCTGTTGTATTTTTTGGTGTCTGGTAACGGGTGGACTGTGGTTCAACATGGTGTCAAGTGCCAGTCAACATGTGAATAAAAGTTTTAAAAATCCACAGACTGGGAGAAAAGTCAAGAACAATACAAAAATGGATATGACTTTTCTTCCTACGTTAAAGCAAACAGCTAAATCAACTGGAAAAAAAGCTGAGATAACAAAGATTGTAAGAGAACTTCCAAGTGAAATAGCTGCTGCTCAACCAATGCGAGAAATACTGAAGGTATTTACAAAGATCGTGCTGAAATAGGTGATATAAAGGATCATATACCAGAAATAAAACTAAAACCAAAACAAGTAAGAACCAGAACTGAAGTGAATGATAAATTTACCGAAAGGAATATTTCTTTCATAAAAGATATTGAAACGGTAAGATTACGCCGATAATGTAAGTAGTCAAACCTGGTACAAATGGATATTTCGCATACACCACGGAGTTAATCAGGCCCGAAATGATGATCCAAAATATATTGCATTGGAATAAACAACCATCTTAAACAGTTACAGCAACACCAACTACAACAACGACAACCACTCCAAAGAACAGGTAAGGAAAGTTTCCTTTTTGCAACAAAAACGTGCGTAGGGAGGACTCCTGTGTGGGTGATTTTCTGCGTCCCAAATAAAAAAATTGCGTCCAGATACGCGTAATTAAGCGATTCCGAGATCTATTTTTATTATTCAATAATAAATTTATTTCATTCAGTAAAATCAGCCTTATGCTATACTGGCATGAAACCTAAAGTAATAAGCGACTGAATTAAAAAATTGGATATCATATATCACCAAAATATGGGGCAGTATGGCTATTCGTAACTGAAAATGACGAACGAATAAGAGATTGGTCAGACATTTATTGACAATATGGTTGATATCTTTTATTCGATAAGGATATACAAAATGAACCATCTACTTTAAATTTAGACAAAAATAAACAGCAGCGATGACGTTCGGTCTACCATTCCACTGGAGTCCCTTCTGCCGGTAATGTCTCATAAGGTCCTAAGAGTCCCTTTCAATAAACATACCCCAGGGGAATTCCTAAATTTCCGAAACCAAAACGTTAGAAACTCAGAGGGCTGTCTATTGCAAGACTCAAAGCATGCATCCCCCAGGCGAATTCCTAAATATCCGAAACCGAAACTTTAGGAACTCAGAGGGCTGTCTGTTTCAGTGTAAAGACCTAGCTTATGGTCCACAGGTACCTTATAAGACTTTTTTGTCTGGCGACATTCTTTCTGAATATCCTTGTATGGGGTACACATCAGTGAGGTCCACATCACCCTGCTACACAAACACAACATTAAGTACGGCACAACCTCTTGTGATCTCCTAGATTGCTAAACAACATTCTAGCAAGTTCAGTGAGTATAGATATAAACATGTTCTAAGAGACGGCACATACATAAACATATCCTAAGAGATATATAAAGTTATCCTAAGAGAATGCACAAACATAAACGGGGGGATTTACCGACGACCAACAGATTTTGTACGCTCTCCCCATGAAAATTCCGAGTAGAGTATAAAAGTAGACTCACCATGTTGTAACATGGTGGGAGAGTGTATTTTTCTGTTGAGTTCATACCCCCAATTAAATAATCGTTTTTGTAATCCAGAACCATACCCTCCGACATATGCCAGTGATGGGAATCGAACATTCTTGCACTGAGCTATGAAATACGATTACATATACATGTTTTAGAAAATACTGTATACTTACCGGTAACCTGATTTTGAAAAGCATTTCATTTTTCTGAAAAACATTAATCTAAAATCTTACATTTATACAGAAAAACACAATCTCAAATCCTACATTTGTACAGAAAAACGAAGGCTTTAATACAGCGGCTATTTACTTTACCGTCTATTTATACAGAAAAACAAAGCGACTGTGCGGCTGTGTACAATATAGGCAGGTCTGAAGAATCAAAAGTTTGGGTTTTTACCAAGCCTGTAAACATTCAGGGAGTTTCGTTTCAGTACTGCTTTAGAAATAGACCGACATATTAATTCGCCTGGGAATCACTTAACAAAGACAAAACAAACTCACTAAAATCACCAGCAGCGCTTTATTACAGAGTATGAAAAAATAGTGCATTCGTACCAAGTTATGTTTGATAATCAAGATACGATTTTTAAACAAGCTGGAACGGTGTTATCTCCCTTCCATAATGACCAAGTGCTAAAGCATTAATTCCGTCTTTAGAATATCTTTTATCATCAAAATTGCTAAGTCTACGTTTAATAATCGTATCTGTTTCATGCTGATGAAGATTCGTTCTAATGACATTTGTCTTAATAAAACTGACATTATTGTCTAGCGCGGTTTAAAAAACATTAAATCCATGCATTTCTTTACTTATCCACGAGTGATACCTTTCCCTTTCTTTGTCAGTTTATTATCATCTAATATCACACAGTACATCTTGCTCCTTAATCAAACAAATTCTCTAACTGATACAAACATATCAGTGTAACATCATTCATTTTACCAAGAACATTTTTATTTGTATTATCATTAAATCAACTATCAGTCGGATAATCTGATAAATCAAATAGGTCACGGTGTTTATAAAAATCCTCACAGATATCTTCACATGTTATATTATAAACTAGCAAGTCTGTATCAGTAAATAGCAACTCTCAATCTGGCTAATGCCTTTTGGCAAAATTATAGATAAAGTCGTTCATTAACCACTTTGATATATCAAGTAGAGCTGCACCAACATAAATCGGTTTATTTAACTTTAAATTTGTATTTCGTCGTTGTATTGCAATAAGATTTTCATTAAACATGTTCATACTGACAAAACCATCATCGTTGATTAATTTATTTATGCGATTTATATCATTTACAATTTCTATAGAATCTCGCTTTCGAATATTTTCTATTTCTTTCCAAAAAAAAAACAAAAACTAGTTATTCATTGACTTTTAAAAAGTTTTTCTTATAGTCGGTCTTAGCAATAGCACGAAGTTTGGTGCTTAAGTCAATATGATTTGACATCCACCTCGACTGATTAAATTTTAGCACGCGATGGATTTTTTCACATAATTAGTCTAGCATCTACTGCTTGTTTTAAATTTTTGTAATGTATCACGTAATATTTTATTTACAAATTTGGAACTAGCTTATTAACGATCGAATTTTTTGCTGTTGGCATGGCTCTTTCCTCAGGTGATAGTAAACTGTAATCTATCGTCATAGACTCTACATAACATGGGTAGTCGATGTGTAGATCATGTAACGAACTAGGGTAATGTAGATCAATTTCAACAAAAAAATGACAATCGAAAAATCTTTTTCATTTTTTAAAGAAATTGATCTGGAGTTATCCAATGAAATCCACTGCACGGAATTGGCTCTGACAAAATCCAACCATACAAATTAACACAATCTAGATAGATAATGTGATTGAATTTGATATTTTTATCATATATTTATACATATTTATTATTAGCTACTGCATATTTTTTGTTATAACACTAATTCCGCCTCTGATACCTTTTTCAATTAAAATTAAACATATTGACGTCTGTCAAAAGATCCAGTTCTATTTTGCTTGTTTTTAGAACAGCGTCCCCACGACAGCCCGGAAGGAGAATAATACCATCTAGTCCATAATTGATGTAGCTTACTCGACGAAAACTTTCAAATACATCAGCGAGTAGTAATACATGTGTTTTCAAATGTCATGATAATCACCAAATGTTTGACAACTAAATTTATTCCAAATATCTTGTGCATATTTATATTCCTTATCCGACATATCTTCATGTTTGAGGTGCGAGTAAACTTTATCCTTGTCGGGCATAGAAGTTTCATTAAATCTCCTCTATTCGTCTGGATACTCTTACGGAACGATACCTTTTCTTGTCAGTAGATTAAATTTATCACCAAGGCAGTTTCGCAGATTACTGAAACTAATACAACTTTTTACAAGTTTATCTAATGATGCTGCCATAAATTGCAGGCTGTCGATAAAACGTAATTTTTTCAAGAGTAACTGACATATTGTTATAAAAAAAATTATTTGGTATACATTTTATCTTATTATTTAGTTTTAGTTTAGATTTAATTTCTTCGTTGCCAAAAGCTTGATTGTCTTGATTGTCATAGCCGCGAAAGTTATGTAAAACTACAGGTATAAATTTTGGTGCATGAAATTTTAAATTGCAATTATTATAAGCTGCTCCCTCAGTACTGCCCAGTTAAATGACAATGATCACGATCTTTATCTTGGACTTCGTTTTATTCCTTGTCCGACACGTCTTCATGTTTGAGGTGCGAGTAAAATTTATCTTTGTTGGGCATAGAAGTATCTTTAAATTTCCTCCATTCGTCTAGATACTCATTTACGGAACGATACCTTTTCTTGTCAGTAGATTAATTTTATCACGAAAGCAACTTCGCAGATTACTGAAACTAGTACAACCTTTTACAAGTTCATCTAATGATGCTGCCATAAATTGCAGGCTGTCGATAAAACGTAATTTTCCTAGAGTAACTGACATATTTTTCAAAATTATTTGGTATACATTTTATCTTATTATTTAGTTTTAGTTTAGATTTAATTTCCTCGTTGCCAAAAGATTAAACAATGATATAATGTCATAGCCGTGAAAGTTATGTAAAACGACATGTATAAATTTTGGTGCATGAAATTTTAAATTGCAATTATTACGCACTGTACTGCCCAGTTAAATGACAATTATCACGAACTTTATCTTAAGTTATTTAGCTGTTAAATATGGTTCGGAAATTTCGCTGTTGAGACTTGTCTTTTCAAAACTTATATCAAATATATCTTTTTCGATTACATGTAACGTTGATAAAATCGTATGATATTGTGCTATTAGTTTGATTCTTTTGTGAGCTGTAAGTTCTTTAAATACAACAGGTTGTAAAAGATGATATAAATTTGTAGAGTTAAAATTTGCTAAAACATTTTGATCATCAAATTTGTTACTGTTGTCGTATTCTGAGAATGCTAAAGCATAATTGATATACTGGTATGTGTACAATTATATTCATATGACACTATCATAATACATATGTGTAAATATACATGTGTATGTAATGAGAAAATGTGTAAACAGGTGAAAATGACTGGGGGTGAGGGTGTATAAGTTAACAAACTTGAGACTGACGTCAAGGGCAGGTGTCAATACTCATAGAAAAGAAATAATGAACTAAAATCTTGCTTATAAAATTTATTTAGACAAGAGTCTCTGCCAGTATTGTTAAGACATTAACTGTTGGTCACAATAACCCAGTTTGTAATAGTGTACATGTTGTAATAGTGTACATGTTCTACTAGTGTATATGTTGTAATAGAGTACATGAAGAATGTAGTATACACAGATGATCATTAACACCACAGATGGATGATATAAGCATTTGAATTTGAGAAGAGAAAGAAAACAATACCAGCCATTTCTACCATATCCTAGTCAAATATATATTACACAAATAGATCTTAAATACAGTACAAGAGAACATAAAATTGTAGTCATTCAACTAAAAATAATGTCATAAATGAATGCAAACTCCATGAAGATTTAAAATATTAATATGAATTTTTTTTAACTGTAACAACCATGAAAATGTAAATAAAATAGGTATAATTCATCAGCTTAAATTTTTAAGCAGCAAAATCCAGCTAAATTTGTCCCCTACCTACTGTGGTGAAGTGACCTCAAATGTAGTTCTGAAATGATTTTTTTTTGTGTGGTAGTGCTTTGAGATTTATTGGTCCCATATTCAGTATTTATTTTTATGACTCTACATAAAATGGTATTAGAGTACAAGGTTAGAAAAGAGGAAACAAGAGGCCCAAGTTGATTTGAGATTGCTTAACTGTCATAACAAAAGTACTGTGATTGGCACAAATTGTATGCTCATCATATGTTTAATAGCTTAATGATGCTAATGTTGGTACTAGTAGGGCATGGTTAACTCTGGAGATTATTGACCAGTGGGTCTCAATGACCTAGATCTTTGAAATAAAAATTAAAATGCAGAAACAATTACATTAGTACATATACTCAGACTGTTACCAGTGACTATTATGTCACAGAATTGATAGAAATTTCATTACCATGATGCAAGCCATCTGCAGTTTGGTCAAAATACTTTAGAGCAAAGAGTATTATGTAAAACCTATTTATTTTCAAGTCACAATAACATTGACCTTTGATAAGCCTCTATAACATCCTAAGTGTAAGCCCTCAACAATCGTTGGTTAACATGAGTCATACAGAACTAAATGTATTTTGAAGAAACAAAGAACATATTTTTTCTTTCAGCATAGCTTGATTTTTTGACCCCATCATCAATAGATCTCTTTTTATCCAATATATACAATTTTCTTTAGATGTTGATGAGGGTAGACATTTTTGTGCAGAAACCAGCTTTCATTTATCAGTTGCAGTCATCTTTACTCCAAAGTTAACGAGTTTCTTCGTTACTACGAGTGAAAGCCACAGTAAAACTTTGTGGACACTGGCAAACATATAATGGATTTTAGGAAGATGATGTTGAAAGGCATTCATTTCTAACTTTAGCATCTAAGTCCCTTTATTATAAAACTGATCCTGTCAAGATGAAGTAATGGTCATATATAGCATTTTATTTTTCACTATGTAAAAAAAGTACTAAATAAGATGTCATTCACATACATAACTGTCAACATCTGATGGGAAATATAATTACTAGATGTGGGGACAGGCTCATCCAATCCAGTGTAAGGTCACCTTGTTAACACCTTAGATCCCACTCAAAATTATACCATCCCAAGTCTTTGTAATTTGAACCCATTAGCTTGTTAAATGCTTATATTCAAAGTTTGATCAAAACTGAACCAGAAATAAGGCCATATGAGTGGCACCAGCATTAGCCAATCAAATGCAAGGTTACATTACATGGTTAGCAATCTTAATCTTGATACTATAAATACCTTCCAAGCAGGATCAAAATGACCAGACATACAGTCCCTAGACTGGTAACCAGCTCAGTCAGTCAGATGCAATATTACATCATTAATGTGTGAAGGTCATTCAGTATTAACCATGATCTTACTAATCAGATCAAAAATGTGTATGTGTTCTAACGAGTTTAATCAGACACAAGATCACCTCATAAATATCCATTTATCTCATATATTATCAAAAACCTCTAAGATCTTGATAATATATGCCTATATCACAACTTTAATTATGAATAGTTGTGGTTGGTTGGTTTCAAAAGCAGTTTCAGCATATTACTTACTATATCATTATAACCAATACAATGGGAGATAAATGCTTTTATTAAGGACACACATAAACAGCTGACTCAAGTTGGTCGGAGCATTGTTTTATACGCCTAGTGTACTACCATCAGACTTCTCATTGTCCCCAGATAAAAACAGGACTGGAAATATGGCTCCAAGATGGTAACAAATTCATCCAATCAGATGCAAGTTCACATTGTGTATGAATCTTATACATTATTGATTTCACTGGAGATATATAAAAATCCGCTGCCTCCCATTAAGTATATTCATAAACTGGACAGAGATACAATAAAAATATGTTGGAATTAATATTAACATTCACTTCTTAGTACAGGTCAAATTGCTGTATTTCCTCTTTATCACATGAGATTATTAATATAGAACGTAATATATTCTTATAGCCTCCATATTTACTATGATATTCATTTCTTAAGTAATGATCACGTACACTATGAAGATTGATGTGTATCTTCATCAATAATTGTGTAAACACGAGTTCAATAAAACACAATGAGAAACATGCATTGGTTCTTGCCATAATGCCCGACTCCAAAATCTTTAAAAATAAACTTTTAAGGGAAAAGAAGGAGAGTTATTAATTATGATTGAAAATCCAGACTTGTGTATGTCACTATATAAAAAAATTAACCGAATAATCAATGAAACTGGTGTAAATAGAAATAGCAATAGACAAAATTGTATACATGTAGATCATATGCATTGGCTATATTTTAGTCAAATTAAATATCATAGATTGTGTGTATTAAACAATCTATAAAATATAAATTAAGGACAGTATTCAAATTGTTATATGTAACAATTGCAAATTATAAATATAATACATGCCAATATAAAATTAAATCACACTAAAAATCACAAATATGAAGTTTTTTTACAATGTGTCAAAATAAATCTGCCAAGAAATTTCAGAAGAGTAACAATTTGTATGTATCACTACTGTGTTGACTTTGTGAATAAATAAATCTATAAAGAAAAATGAAATGAGTAACAATTTGGATGTATCACTTTTCCTGTGACAGTGTGACTCAATACATCTACAATGAACAATTATAAGATAACATTTTGTATGTATCACTATTTTGTGCACAATGTGATTAAATAAATCTATAAAGAATCATTTGAAGATCAGCAGTTTGCTTTGAATTGATCAAAGCATCACCTCTGTATTCCTAAAACTTTTTGATTTCCAAATTCAAACTTTCATTGTAACATTCTAGTAGACAAAAAATTGCAAAATCAAACTCCAAAGAAATAATTTAATTTTAAGATTCTAGTAGACAAGAAACTCAAACTCCAAGCAAATGATTTTAATTTAACATTCTAGAAGACAGAAAACTCTAAACTTGAACACCAACTAATAATATCATTTTAACATACTAGTAGACAAGAAAATCCAAACTTCAACTTCATTCCAATAATTTCATTTTAATATACTAATAAACAGGTAACTCCAAAGCAATAATTTCATTTTAAAATATCACTTATCAAATATTGCATATTTTTTATTCCATGATGAATCAAGCGAAGTTTGTTCCTACATAATTTGTCTAGAAACAGTTAACTTAACAATGTAACTGTTATTATTACATCATAAACCATTTATGGTTTGTCCTTCCTGATTCACTGGCCAATATTTACACTTACCAAACATTGTCTATGTTATTATTAAAGTTTGTTTCCCCAAAGTTCACTGGTAAATTTTTGCACTTAGTGAAGATTATGTATATGTCATTATTTCATGACAAATCATACAGTTTGTCTCTCAAATGTTCACTTGAAAACATTTACATTTAGCAAATATGTTTAACTATTATTATTACATGATGAACCATTTCAGTTCATCCCTCTAATGTAGCAAGCAAAGGATATTTGTTGTTATTATTATTAACAGTAGCAGTAGTAGTTAAAATAAAAGTTTACTGGCAAACGTTGCATAACCATTATTATTACTTGACAGACCATCCAGTTTGTCCATCCAAGTTGACCAGTAAACATTGTATAGCTGTTATTATCCAATGATGAATCATCCACAACTTGTCCCTCTACAATTCAACATTAAACATTGCATAACCATTATTATTACATGATGGACCATCCATGGTGTCCCTCCTAAGTAATGAATCATCACAGCATGTCCCTCCCAAGTTCACTAGCAAAATTTACACTTAGTAACCATTGAATAACTGTTGTTAAGTACATAATAAATCACACCCACTCAAGTTCCCTGGCAAAGATTTACATTTAGCAAACACTATATAGATGTTATTATTATGTGATGAATCATCCAAAGTTTATCCCTCCAAAAATTCAATAGCAAACACAGCACTGTGTTATTATTTCATGATGAATCCCAAGTATACTGGCAAACAGTTACACTTCACAGTCATTGTGTAACTGTTCTTTTTAAATGATGTTATCATACAACATTGGTTTGTCATTTTTTAAAATTAAATGGCAAACATTTAAACTTCTCAAACATATAATAATCAATAATCCTGTATAACAAATCACAAAACACTGTTCAAATATGAAAAAATACTCAAACAGTACCTTCCATTTCAATGGTTCAATCATACTGGCATCTTAATATCAGATGCATCAAGCTAACTAGAAGTAGTGCTTATCATGTAACAATGTGATAATGAATGATTGTGCAGGCTTCTAAACAATAATTAATGATAATGCTTTGAAGAGAATAAGACCAACATACATCAGGTCTATGGTAACAATCATTATTCTGAAACACCAGCCAATGTTAAAGATTTATGAATTCTACACAAGCCTTAAAGTTACATGTACATAAGTAATAATCATGGAACTGTTTCAAATGTAAAATATGCAAGATAAGTTGGCATATTAGTAACAGCACACCATGATAAAGCATGTATTATTTAACAATTAATAGTAACAGTACACCATGATAAAGCATGTATTATTTAACAATTAATAGTAACAGTACACCATGATAAAGCATGTATTATTTAACAATTAATAGTAACAGTACACCATGATAAAGCATGTATTATTAAACAATTAATAGTAACAGTACAAAATGATAAAGCATGTATTATTAAACAATTAATAGTAACAGTACACCATGATAAAGCATGTATTATTAAACAATTAATAGTAACAGTACACCATGATAAAGCATGTATTATTAAACAATTAATAGTAACAGCACACCATGATAAAGCATGTATTATTAAACAATTAATAGTAACAGCACACCATGATAAAGCATGTATTATTTAACAATTAATAGTAACAGTACACCATGATAAAGCATGTATTATTAAACAATTAATAGTAACAGCACACCATGATAAAGCATGTATTATTAAACAATTAATAGTAACAGCACACCATGATAAAGCATGTATTATTAAACAATTAATAGTAACAGCACACCATGATAAAGCATGTATTATTAAACAATTAATAGTAACAGCACACCATGATAAAGCATGTATTATTAAACAATTAATAGTAACAGTACACCATGATAAAGCATGTATTATTAAACAATTAATAGTAACAGCACACCATGATAAAGCATGTATTATTAAACAATTAATAGTAACAGCACACCATGATAAAGCATGTATTATTTAACAATTAATAGTAACAGTACACCATGATAAAGCATGTATTATTAAACAATTAATAGTAACAGCACACCATGATAAAGCATGTATTATTAAACAATTAATAGTAACAGCACACCATGATAAAGCATGTATTATTAAACAATTAATAGTAACAGCACACCATGATAAAGCATGTATTATTAAACAATTAATAGTAACAGCACACCATGATAAAGCATGTATTATTAAACAATTAATAGTAACAGCACACCATGATAAAGCATGTATTATTTAACAATTAATAGTAACAGTACACCATGATAAAGCATGTATTATTAAACAATTAATAGTAACAGTACAAATGATAAAGCATGTATTATTAAACAATTAATAGTAACAGTACACCATGATAAAGCATGTATTATTAAACAATTAATAGTAACAGCACACCATGATAAAGCATGTATTATTAAACAATTAGCAGCAGGGAGGGCGAATCCTACAAATTTTTGCGACAAAATTGATTAAAGCCTCAGAATGCCAAATGGAACCTTCCTACGAAATCTCATATTTTAACCAAAAAAAAATTAAAGACCCCATTTTACAAATGGAGCCTTAGCGATTTTGTCGCAAATACATTGTCATAACCACCCTCAAATTGCTGCCATCTACGTCGCAAATATGTTGTCATTTCACCCTTCCTGCTGCTGATTAATACAAATTATTTAACCAAATTATTTGTTAGCTTTTCACAAACAGACTAATCGATAATACTTCACCACGTAGATCAATCAAATTATTTGACTGATCGGTGAGTGTAAAATTAATTCTAGTTAGTAAATCATTTTGACATTGCATATAGACTGGATTGGTCGGATTTTCAACAATTAAAAATCCGGGGGGTGCTGTTGGTGTAAATGAATAAAGAATGTAACTTTGTCGGGCTTGATTTGATTGTTCCATATTAATTTGATAACTTCCTTCGATTACATCACACGTTAAATTAAGTGCGATCACCGATGAAATATTCACATTGTTCGGTGCGATATGTCTACCGTCGCCGTCGGGGGAATTATTATAAGTGAGGATAATAGGCTTCGGCTGGCTATCTTTCCATGATTGATAAATTTTATTAAATCCTTCGTCGATGGCAGTTCTGACTTTTTTCTTTAACTCGGGAACATTATATCCTGGTAATTTATAATTTGGATTTTCATTTATATTTTTTTATAATCTTGAGCTGAGCTAGTTTTTGAAATCGGGCTATTTTCATCAGTGAAGAGATTAGTAATCCTCGAATTAAATATTTCCATGTCATCGATGATTTTATTACCCGCGGCGACTACACTAGTAAACTCAGCTTGTGTAAGAAAGCCAGATCTTAACGACGGTAATAGCAACAAAAAATCATTATTCATTCTATCAAGGATGTGATCTTTAATGTCTACAAATGTTGGACTTGTTTCATGTATTTCCAGAATTTCACCTTCCTGTGGGATATAATCATTAAAAAATGGAATTCTCCACACATCTTTACCATATTCATCCTTATATCGATATCGTTTTGTAAAGTTTATATCCTCGAATTTTTTTATGTTTTTGATGGATTTTCAGGTCCTATTTCATCAGTGACGTAATCAGATTTTACAGGCTCGGGCGTGGAATTACCAGCACTTCTAGGTGGATCTTCGGGCCATCCTAATACTGTTCTTATTGAACTGTTATAAATATCTACAACGTACCCAGGAGAGCCTATTTCAATTGTAGATGATAGTGTTGGTTCATGAACTGTTATCGCAATTTTTGATTCTTTTTTAGTAATGGATTTTATTCTACGTTGTAATTCATTATTAATTTGCTCAATTTGATAGGACCCAGTTGGTATTGAAACAACGTTCCAATCTGGAGTGTCATCTTTTTTATTCCTATATGCAAATACCAGAGAATTATTAGGTCTCTGACCGCCAAATGGAACCGATCTGATATTAGGCCAACTATGATACACTCGTAATTTTGCCAACGCGATTTCCTTTACTGAAACAGGTGAAGGAAAATTCACACTGAATTTAGGGTTTGTTGACGATATTGGTATCATACTTGTTTTCCGCGGAGTGGTATTTTCTGCTATCCGCTGAAGTAGTTGAATCTCTTGCGACATTATTATTATTATTATTTACAATGTCTAATTTTGCAATAGATGAAAAAACGCTAGCGTTTTTAATCGTAGTATCATAAATACGTATCATCGCGGAGAATTCGTCTTCGGTAATTATCGTACCATCAATCGATGATGACATCAACGAGGATAATTGTGAGTAACCGTTAGATACTGCTTGATGTTTTACTATATAGTCGTTAAGTTTTTCTTGAGAACACGATGATATTTTTTTAGTAATAGCATTTGCAATTCCAGCAAATGTTGTCACCGCGGAAATAGCAATTGGGACAGCAATCGGAGCTACCATTGTTACTGAAGATAGTATAATACCAGCACCGGCCATTATACCGGATACTGAGTATACTGTAACATCAATTACGGTAATTCTCCTGCGATACTTTTTAATTTTTATTTCATATTCATCAATGAATGTTTTGAGTTTCGTTAAGAACTCTTTGACGGTATCATAGCGATATTGCGATGACGGAATCATATTATTTTAAAACCTCAAGTGGTTTCTAATTGTTAAAAATTCTAATTTAGATCAGCTACAAACTCCATGTACCATACAAATGATGTATTATTTAAATTAGGATCAGTGCTTGTTATTGTAAACCGTTTGTATTCATCCAGGTCAATAGTCGTTGAAATCACGTTGTTGTATCCATATGAAGTCGATGATGATATATTAAAGATCTGCCCC